>CM053274.1:74063625-74126003 GCA_028583415.1 Protea cynaroides
CCCAATACCAACAACTCCTTACACTTTTCAATACGTCTCCTTCCATAGCCACATTTGCAGGTATGGATGTAAAACCCATATCGAACTAACCGGTCTTACCACCTTGTACCAGATCTACCTATCATGGTCGAGCCAAGTGGACCAAGTGCGTGAAGAAATCACAAGATCAGATATGAGTCTAACCCAAAAACAGTAAATGTGAGGGTAGGGTCGCATGCCTAAATAGGTAGGGTAGACCCCACCTCAACAGAAGTCTAACCCATGACTTTTAGTCGTATGGTCAGATGACTAAGAAGGTGTAGGGTCGACGGATCCTGCGACCCTACGTCCGACCCTACGATGATAGACAGAAACCGAAAATTAGGAAACTTTTCTAATTCCAAGGGGATCTTTCCTAAACTCATTGGGACTTATTATAGAGGGTTTTCCTCTATAAATAGGACGTCCCTTAACCTCTTTCACTCCTTCACAACCCTAATTGAAAGTGGGAGAAAGAGAAAGAGAAGGAAGAGAAGAAGAGAAGGAAACTTGAAGAAGAAGACTAAAGAAGAGAAGGAAACTTTAGAAAAACATCTGAATAAATGTATGAACCTAATTCCTTAATTGAATAAGAGATCCTAGAATAGTTATGAAGAACATAGGATTACGAGAAACCCAAATCATCCATCCATGGACAAGTTCCAAGAGATTCCATAGAGGAAATTGTTATGGACAATGAACAGTGTAAAACTTGGAGTTTTGAGCCATAGAACAATCTTAGAATGGACCATGAAAGTAAGCCAAAGGATCAAAACATGAAAGAATGGACTTTTGAATGAAAGGTCAACTCATAATACATGTGGTCGCACGTAGGGTCGAATGATAACCGACCCTACGAGACCACAGGATTGACCACATGCCCTCGGGAAGTCCCAGGGAGGGTGTGGTCACACATAGGGTCGAATAAGATCCGACCCCACGTCCGACCCTATACCCTAGGGTCGCAAAAAACTGCTACCCTAGGTGCTACCCTACCTGCGACCCTACGATTTAGGTTAGTCTAAATTTATTAGAATTAATTCTAATTAAAATCTATCGACTTGTTAGGCCTTTCTACTGATTTAAAAGTTATTTATAAAGCTCGAAGGAGGATCTACACTCAATCAAAGGTGAGGGAACAAGACCTAAACTAATTGGCTAATAATAAATTGTTTTCGTTTATTGAGTCCAATACCATGTATGATTCTATGATTGTATAATTGTAATGTACATATAATATGTCATCTATTATTCCTGTTATTACTGTTCATGCATGTCACACCCCAATTCCGCACTATTCAGAACGGTGTGATGAACCGCTAACAAACCAATGGTTCAATTAGGATCTCTAATAGGCAGTGTCCTTGTAAACTAAACCATACACATCCACAACTATAATCAGAATAAATACACAATAGCGAAAGTCTTAATATTAAATAAACTGAGGAATTTAACTGTGATAATCACAAATAAAATATCAAATTATGTTGTATCAACCGAGACATAAGTAAATAAAATATCAAATTACATTTTCCTAATAGTTTAAATAAAAATTTAATCGAAAACGCATGAGTTGCACTCGCATAAGGAGTCATGCGTCTCCACTATGTCTTCAGCCTCCATCGCAGCAACGTGCCCGTACACAGAAGCATTCATATAATCTTCCACAGTAGTACCTGCATCATCAACAAAAAATATTCGACGTCGAAAGGGTGAGCACACATCACGGCTCAGTGAGCAAACAAAACAATGCAACAAACATATGCATGCATTCAATTCATATATGTGGTCTAGTATATAAGTTTACAATGTGCTATAGAAAGGTTCGGTGGCCGCCTCACCTCTATACACAAGTGTGTGAAGCCGCCCAAAGGTTAACGTTTATTGTCATCCCACATGCACCCACTATGGAATAGAGATAGAGCTAAAGTGCTTAGGACCACACCGCATCACACTTCCCCTGATACTCTACCCGTAAGCCCCTGCTGGCGAGGGCTTGCGAACTGGGCTCGCAACTAACCAATCCTAATATCAGACAGTGTACCTAAGGCCTCACCTCAGCATCCCTCAATACGTCCATAGAGATAGAGCTAAGGCCCCCTAGCAGAGTCGAAGACTACACGGTCCGAGACCACCTCCCCTAATACCTTACGACGTAATAGTTCTGCTAAGGTAATGGCGATACGATGATGTCAGTGGATAAGACTTGAGTAGAGATAAAGCTAGAGTCTAGTGACCAGGCTGAATCACAATGTCACGTCCCCCCCCTAATGCTCCACTCGCATCAAGCACACTAACCACACACATACATTCACATGTGTCTATTCCTAGCATCATCAACATCATCATGTTATAAACAAAATATAATTAAATATGCATGAATATTAATAGCAGGAATATTGGATGACATGTTGAATGCACATTACAAGCATACACGCATAGAATCAGTCATGGCATTGGACTCAAGAAAATAAAAATAGTTTATTATTAGCCAATTAGTTTAGGTCATGTTCCCTCACCTTTGCTTGAGTGTATATCCTCTTTCAAGCACTAAGAATCACTTTTATATCAATAGAAAAACCTAACAAGTCAATAGATTTTAGTTAGAAGTCATTCCGACAATTTTAGGCTTGTTGTTAAGCGCAGGTCGCGGGGTAGGTCATAGGTCGGGTAGCAGTTTACTGCGACCCCAGGGGTAGGGTCAATGCCAGGTTCGAATGTTCCATCAACCCTGGGTGCGACCACCGCATCCATGGACTTCCCAAATGCTGGGGGTCGATCCTGTGGTCTGGTAGGGTCGACTCCCAAGTCGACCCCCACGTGATTTGAGTCAAGAATTTCATCCTACAGTCCATTATTTCATGTTTGGGTCATATGGCTTACTTCCACAATCCATTTTATGCTTGTTCTATGGCTTAAAACTCTAGGTTTCTTCCTTACTTTGCCTACCATGATTTCCTCCATGGATTTCATTGAAATCCTCCCATGGATTGATGATTTGGGTTTCTCCTAGACCATACCCTCTTCATAAACTATTCTAAGGTCTTAAATCATTAATGGAAACATACCCATACCTTTAGGTTTGCTAAGATTCAGAGGTTTCTCTGAATTCTTCTTTTTATTCTTCTTCTCCAACTTTCCTTCTCTTCTCCTTCTCTTCTCCTTCTCTCACTTTCAATTAGGGTTTCAAAAGGAGTGAAAGAGGCTTAGGGACGTCCTATTTATAGAGGAGAACCTCCCAAAATAAGTCCCATTGAGATTAGGAAAAAATCCCCTTGAAATTTGGAAAGTTTCCTATTTACGGTTTCTGTCGGCAAAAAGGGGGTCGGAGATCCCGTCAACCCTCAGGTCTAAATTGTCCGACCCTCGGTCAATTTTTCAGGGGTTTGACTCCCTAATGAGGGGGGTCCGACCCTACCTATCTGGGTATATGACCCTGCCCTCTATTTTACTGTTTTTGGGTCACTTTAATATCTAGTCTCGCTATTTCCTTCACGCACTTGGTCCATTTGGCTCGACCATGATAGGTAGACCTGGTACAAGGTGGTAACATCGGTTAGTTCGATACGGGTCTTACAATGCATATTTAATTCAATTTATTTATAACATGATGATGATTATGATGCTAGGAATAAGCATGTGAATGTATGTGTGTGGTTAGTGTGCTTGATGCGAGTGGAGCATCAGGGGGAGGACATGACACTGTGGTTCATCCTAGTCACCAGACTCTAGCTCTATCTCTACCCAAGTCTTGTCCACTAACATCGTCGTATCGCCATTACCTTAGTAGAACTATTATGTCGTAGGACATCAAGGGAGGTGGTCTCGAACCGTGTAGTCTCTGACTCTGTCGGGGGGCCTTAGCTCTATCTCTATGGACGTATTGAGGGATGCTGGGGTGAGGCCTTAGATACACTGTTTGATATTAGGATTGGTTAGTTGCGAGCCCAGTTTGCAAGCCCTCGCCAACAGGGGCTTACGTGTTGGTATGGGTAGAGCATCAGGGGAAGTGTGATACGGTGCAGTCCTAAGCACTTTAGCTCTATCTCTATTCCATGGTGGGGTGGATGTGGACGACAATGGTATTTAATCCATTGGGTGGGCTTACACACCCTGTGTATAGAGGTGAGGCGGCCACCGAACATTTCTATAGCACATTGCAAACTTATGAACCAAACCAAATATATGAATTGAATGCATGCGTATGTTTGTTGTATTGTTTTGTTTGCTCACTGAGCCGTGATGTGTGTTCACCCTTTCGACGTCGAATATTTTTAGTTGATGATGCAGGTACCACAGTAGAAGATTATATAAATGCTCGGATGTATGGACATGCGGCGGCGATGGACGTTAAAGTTATGATGGAGTCGCATGATTCGTCATGCGAGTACAACTCTTGTGTTTTCGATTAGATTTGGTTTAAATTATACAGACAATGTAATTGATTTAATTATTTTAATTTATGTCTTAGTCTTTGTGGAGATAATTGGATAATTTATTTACTCTATCACAGTTAGACTCTCAATTCATTTAATATATAAGACTTTCGATATTATTTATTTACTCTGATTATGGTTGTGGATGTGTATGGTTTAAGCAAACGGACACAGTCTATTTGAGATCTTGCGGTTCATCGCACCATTCTGAATAGTGTAAAATTGTGGTGTGACAATGGACTTCTGTCTATCTACTTTAAATCCCTCCCCCACCACTTGGGTTATGGAACAACGGATTATCTATTTTGATTCCCCATTTTGATCCAATTGTTGAGACCATTGAAAATGGTGTTTCCTTGTGACTCCGGTGCTTCCCAACATTTTTCCAACATTTCTCCAACTTCTCCATAATCTGTTTTGGTTTCCTCTCCTCTCACCCCCCTGTTACCCTTCTTGATGGTTTTACTCACAATATTCAACAAATTGGCAATCTTCGTCTTTCTTCTAATATTGTGTTACAAAATGTTTATCACATTCCTACATTTGCTTTTAATCACTTATCTGTAAGTCAAATTACTGCAGCTCTCAATTGTTCTGTAACTTTTTTTCCTCTGTATTGCGTGTTTGAGGACTTGTCAACCAGGACGGTGATTGGAACGGGACGGCTTCGTAATGGGTTGTACTACTTTGAGTCGCCTCCTACAACCATTTTATCTGCTACTGTTTTGCCTCAAACATGGCATTGTCGGTTAGGTCATCCCTCTCCCCCATTCTTTTACACTCCCTGATATTAATTCATCTCTAGAATTTTGTGATGTTTGTCCTTTAGCCAAGCATTCTCGGTCTTCTTTTCCTTTGAGTACAATAAAAACTTTTGTACCGTTTGAATTGTTACACTGTGATATTTGGGGGCCATTTTTACGGCCTCTACTACAGGCAGCCATTATTTCTTGAGTGTTGTAGATGACTTTTCCAGAACCAGTTGGGTGTTTTTAATGAAATACAAGTCTGAAGTTTTTACTTTGTTGTCTAATTTCTGTCGTATGATCTCCACTCAGTTTTCTTCTACTGTCAAATGTGTCCGACTGACAATGGGTTAGAATTTTTATCTTCCCCTATTCAACATTTGTTTCAATCTCTAGGCATTTTGCATCAGTTAACCTGCGTGTATACCCCATAGCAGAATGGGGTTGCCGAGAGAAAACATCGACATCTACTTCAAATTGCTTGTGCCTTGTGTTTCAGGCCAATCTTCCTTTACAGTTTTGGGGTGACTGTGTCTTGACGGCATGTTATATCATAAATCGACTGCCATCTCATATTCTTTCTGGTAAAGTCCCATTATGAGATCCTCTTTCATACTCCTCCCTTTTACAGTCATTTTCGGGTATTTGGCTGTTTATGTTATGCCAGTAATCTTTCACCTAAGCACCACAAATTCTCATCTCGTGCTATTCCATGCTTGTTTATTGGTTATCCAATAAATCGTAAGGGCTATCGGGTGTTTGATTTGTCCACTAAGAAAACATTTGTTAGCAGAGATGTCAAATTCTATGAACATATTTTTCCATATCAAGCATCTTCATCTTCTATTTCTTCCTCAGACTATTCACCTTCTCCAGTTCCTGTAATACCTATTCCTGCTACTGATAATTCTACTTTACCTTCACCTGATTCTTCTAGTGTATCTCCTACTTCCTCCTCTACTTCTAATCCTGTTATTTCCCCTGTTCCCAATCCTCCTCGTAGATCACATAGAACTAGTCATCCCTCTGTTTTGTTACAAGATTTTATATGCACTTCTGTCACTATGTCGTTTCCTTCTATTTCAGCTACAACTGGTACAGGTACTATCACATGTCCTATTCAGTCTTATTTGTCTTTCTTTTGCAATTCTTCATTTAAGGCTTTCCTTACCTCCCTATGTTCCCAATCTGAGCCCAGAAACTTTACTCAGGCTAATAAAGATCCTCTATGGAGATCTGCCATGGCTGAAGAAATGGTAGCTCTCACAGACAACAACACCTGGACTATAGAACCCCTACCTCCTGATAAGAGAATCATAGGTTGTAAGTGGATTTTTAAGATAAAGCGAAATGCAGATGGTACAGTCGAAAGGTATAAGGCCCGATTAGTAGCAAAAGAATATACCCAACTTGAGGATTTAGATTTTCGTGATACATTTGCTCTAGTTGCTAAACTGATCACTGTTAGATGCCTTATAGCCTTAGCTACATACAAGAAATGGCCTCTCTTTCAGTTAGATATCAAAAATGCATTCTTGAATGGTGATCTAGAAGAAGAGGTATATATGACTCCCCCTCCTGGGTACATTCACAATGGTTCTCCTTTGTCACCAAGTCTAGTCTGTAGGCTACAAAAGTCCTTGTATGGCCTTAAACAAGCTCCACGACAGTGGAATCGTAAATTTGTTGATGCTTTGCTTCTTATGGGGTTTGTTCAATCACTGGCTGATGCATCACTGTTCACATTTCATGATGGGCTAATTTTTATAGTCTTATTACTCTATGTGGATGATATAATATTAACAGGGATAGACACTACTCATATTGATTTCACAAAGGTGCATCTCAATCAGCATTTTCAAGTTAAAGATCTGGGCAGGTTGACATATTTTCTTGGCATAGAATTTGTATATACATCTGATGGCTTCATCATGTCTCAACAAAAATATGCTCTAGATATTGTTTCTGATTCTGGTTTGTTAGGCAGTAAACCCAGTACATTTCCGATGGAACAGCACCTAAAATTAAATAATGACACTGGACAATTACTTCCTAATCCATCATCTTATTGATGGCTGATAGGTAGACTTATCTATCTCATGGTTACAAGACCAGACATTTGCTACACAGTGCATATTTTAAGTCAATTTCTGAATGCACCTCGTGATACTCATCTTCACGTAGCTCATCGAGTTGTTAGATACATTAAAGGTACTCTGTCTCTTGGCATTCATGACATCTGCTACAACACCTTTAACTGGTTACTGTAATGCTGATTGAGCAAGTTGCCCGTTTACTAGAAGGTCGACTACTGGTTATATAACTTTCTTTGGTTCATGCCCCATTTCCTAGAAAACCAAGAACCAATAAACAGTTTCTAGATCTTCGACTGAGGCATAGCATCGGTCTCTTGTTGCTTTGGTTTGTGAACTAACTTGGTTACAGTCTTTATTCTCTGATCTTCGTTTGTCTATTCAACTTCCTATTTCTGTATACTGTGACTAAGGATGTAAATGGATAACTAAAAATCCGGGTTTGATTCGAATTTGACTCTATTTAAGGAATCCGAATTCGGAAAAATCGGATTCGAATTCGGATTCGGATACTTTTGATCGGATGCAAAGTCAGAATTTGGATTTGACCTAAACAGATCGGAAGAGATGTTGAAAGTCTTTTTTACCCTTAAGGTTTGGGAGGTATAAATACACTTTTTACCCTGATTTCCTCTTTCACTCTTCTCTCTTGTCGGTGGGATCTGTTGTGCGATATCGGTGGCGTCATTCGATTACCTCCATCCTTAGCTCTCTTCATCCTCTGCGGAGAGGTATCAGCTGGGGTTTCTGCTTTCTTCCTTTGCTTTCAATCTCAAAAATTTGTTTGTCTTCATGCCCATAACAATCGAGGTAATGACCTTTAGTGTTTTCATCCGAAACCCTAACTCTCAAGTCTCCTCTTCTGTAACCCCGTCTATAATTGATAGATTAGAGGTAAAAGAGAGACAGCGAACTTGAAAATTATAGCAGAGAGAGAGAGAGAGAGAGAGAGAGATGGGTTGGATGAGTCGATTTCTAGCTAAAGTAGCTTTCCTTGCCTTTGGAGTCCTCTTCTCTCCAGAAACTTTTGATCCCTCCAAAAACTTTCGGATCAAAATCAGAAAGTGGGTATTCGTCGAAGTTGTCAATCTCTCTGAAGCTTGCTCTTCTCTTGAGTTTCGCTACAGCATGGGTTGCTGCTTTTTGGGTTACCTTCATTGGCAGAATTATCATGTTCAAGTAAGTATTTTTTTGTTTATGTTCCTCTGAATTTGATCCTCAATATGTAGCTCATTTTGATCTAATGATACCTATGTTACTTATGATAATGAAGAGATGCTAAATGTTAGTGCTGTGTTTGATCAATTTCTTCTTAAACTTTTCATGGAAACTCAGGGTTCTGCCGAGACATCAGCTTGGAAATCTACAGAGCAAGATTTTCAGGCATATTTCTCATTGGTGGGGGTCTGTTGTGCGATATCGGTGGCTTAAGTTTGATTACCTCCATCCCTGGCGATCTTCATCCTTTGCGGAGAGGTATCAGCTGGGGTTTCTACTTTCTTCCTTTGCTTTCAATCTCACAATTTTGTTCGTCTTCACGCCAAGGACAATCGAGGTAATGATTTTTAGTGATTCGGATCGGATGTTAACCGGATAATCTGGTTAACATGTGAATTCGACGGTTTTTTTTTCTAACGGATGCAAATGGGTTAATTTCGGATTCGGATGTACACACATCCATACCAATTCGCGTTTACATCCTTAACTGTGATAACCAAGTTGCAATTCATATTGCTACAAATCTTGTATTTCATGAACGAAATAAACATATAGAAATAGATTGTCATTTTGTAAGGGACAAAATACAATCTAGATTTATTAAACCTGGACATGTTCATTCTCATCTTCAAAGGGCTGACCTTCCAACTAAAGCATTGGTTCATATAGTCAGCTGATTTTTCTTCTTGGCAAGCTAGATCTTTGATGTTCCCCTCTTACTGCTTGAGGGGGTGTATTGAGAATAATGACGTATATGACACGTATCCTATGATGGAATTTTTATTTTTAATATTCTTTCTTCTGTTGTAATATAAAAGTTCATTGTATCTGTCAGTAACACATTATTCAATACAATTTTCTCATTTCATCCTCATCTTTCAGTCTTCGTCTGTATCTGTGAAGCTTCCATTTAACAAGAACTACCAAGGAAAAACAGCGGAGTTCGATATGCAGATCAATGCTCGAAGCCAGAAGCAGGGAAACTTGCCGGTCAGGTTACGAGTGGCTTGTAAACATTTAGGAAAGAGCAGGTCCGCTCTTCACCTGTGGCAGCCGTACCAACATTGCTGTTCCAGGTCAATAGACAAGATGATTCATTGTAGGAGCAGCAAGAAAGGATGCGGGGGCGCCATTTTGAACTGCCAGAGATCGTTCAATGCTACAAGGATGGTGAGGCAGTTCCATAAGGATTACTCAATAAAACTAAAATAAAATAATATGCTATTTTGTAAATGATTAATTGGTGAGATAAGGTTTCATCAAATTACAACCAAAAAAAAATTCAATATGTTTACTGAATCATATGCCATTTTATGTCACTTTTGGACTCGCTTTATCTATTATTTGTATGGGACTGAGGGGTTCACCGATGAGATAAGACTGGTCCTCTTTCAAATTGAAAGACATTGTGCCTGGCGCATATCTTGACAAATAGTCAAACCCTTTGGGTTTTTGATAGAATCAGACCAAAAGCAATCATAAAGTAGGCAGAACCATACAAATATTTTTTTTTCCAAAATAAATATTAAAACATGAATTGGAATGTAATCTTCATCTCCTACGCTACATCCAGCATCCTATTATCTCCTGCCTTTGCCACAAGTCTGATGTAGCTCACCTTGAAGCTATAACAAAGAACATCAGCCTTCCTAACAGAAAAAATTCCCACCAGAAATCTAACAAAGTGCAACGTGCAATCCAAAATCAGAGCAGTGTTCAAACTTTGAGGTGAAAATTTCATTCAAGCATTGTAATGAGCATCAACAGAATTCTTTGAATCTAAATTATGGACCCAACAGATTCATTCTATGGCTTAACCAATTTGAATATTACCTTGGACCTCACATTGCATGGTCAGTTGCATTTGTTGGAATCGAGAATGAAAATGTTTATCTTAGCCCACAGGAAAAAATAGTGCATGTCAGTAAATGCATTATAACAATAAAAAAAATTAACTAAAGGTAAATGAGGGCATTTTTTTTTTTTTTCAAAAAGGCTGCTGCTTGACAGCCATGGAGTAATCTATAGGAATCCAAGCATTTCTATCTAATAAATTTTTACATCCTTATGATTTCTTGTTAGTATATGATAAACGTAAACATCTTCATAGAGTCAAGAAGCTTAGACAAAAAAAGATAGGCCTTGCTAAATATAACAGATGAAGAATTAACAGTAAGATGCATACAGACCACATAATCATTCATCAATCCTCTTACCAATAGTAATAAAATCCCTAAAGAATCTCAAAGGGTACTCATTGAGCATAATAATCCCCCCTTATAATCAATTTCCATCACACTGTCACAAATATTCAGTTTTTCTTCTTTTAAAAGAAACAACTGGATCAGAAGGATAACCTAATCACATCTATTAATCAGCAAAGAACCCTTTCTAACTAAATAATCGTATATGATAGTAATAATATTTCAAAGTTAAATCCATTATATTAGATTATTACTTCAACAAGACAACAAAGACAAGAATTAAATGAGAAATGCAGCAATGTATCTTATCTATATGAACTCCATAATGAATAACCAACTACGGAAGAACCATCAACACAGTCACAGCTGAAAGCAGAAATAGATGTATAAAACGCCCAGCTGTCTTGAAAAGAAAATCGGTTAATAACACAAACCAGAAACAAAGGATCTCAGGTGCTCCAAATTTGCTATGTGTCGTGGAATTGTAATCAACTCTAATCAGGAATAAGAAATAGAGAATTCTTGACCTTTCCAAGGCAGTTTCATCAAGATCTTGAGAGAAGAACAAAAAGAGGAAAAGGGAGGAAAGGGAGGAACAGTGGAAAACCCTCGGCATGGGTGGACTTGGAAGGCACAGTCGAAAGGAGAAAGGAACAACTGCTTTCCAACCCATCCATACCCAAAGCTTCCCAAAGCTCAGCTCCCTCTCCCCCATCTCCTGCTCACCACAACTCCACGATTCACATGAGATCAGGATTTCGAAAATTTTGAATCAACCTCAAAAGAAACGTAAGAAACAGAGGAAAACAGGGAAACCCTAGGCATAGGTGGCATTGGGAAGATATTTCTCAGATCAGAGAGAACTCCTTACCAGCCCACCCATACCCAAAGTTTCCAAAAGCTCTGCTCCCCTTCCGCCATCTCATTCGCTCTCGGCAGAGCGCTCATTGCTTCTAGTTGTAGACGGCTCCCCCTTTTAAGTAGGAAAGTTTTAGTTCATCCTTCCGTCAGATTCTCGAACTTTTGCCCTAATGCTTGATCAACGATTGGGACTCAGGAAGAATCGTAACCATAGGATACGATTCTAATAGAATGCGGCACATTTGTCTCACATTGCCAAGATAGTGAGAAAGATATATATTTCACATCCTCCTCTTCTTCTTTTTTTCTTTCTTTTTTTTACCTAGTAAAAAAATATTTTACATAAGTATTAAATTTGGAAATTTCATACCTTGGACCTGGTTACGTATTTGTGAAAAAAGAAAATCCTGGTGATGTAGAAAGGGAAAAGAATTTTGACATTGTTTGTTTTTGAGGGAGGCTTGATAACCTATTGATTATTATTTTCTCTAAACAATTTTCTGCTGTCAGCTGCTGTTAATAAGCTCCAGGATATAAGAACCTCTAAAGGGATTCATTAGAGATGTATAGCACTCATAGGGAAAATTGAACCTTAGATGAACTTACGTCTGTATGTATCAAAAAGAAATATAAAAGAAAAGGAAAAGTAAAAGTTTCAATGTCACAGTACATAAATTGCATAAGACATATACTGACAAAAGCAAGGAATCAAATGGGAAAGACCCCACACAAAGAAAAAGCATTTTTTCAAGGAAACGTAAGAAACCTTATGACAAAAAAATGGATGTTAAGGAATAGCAAAATAAAAAGGCTTAAGTAATATAGAATACTTTTAGTGTGACTCAAATGGGATATGTGAAGCAAGATTGTAAAGTCAGGCAGGCTTAGCTAGAAAAGAACAAGGACTATGCGATTTATGAGTGAGTGGGTGCCGAAGATTGGTGTCTTGAGTGCTAGTTCCAATCCAAACCATAGGAATAGCAGAAAGCTTTTACTCTCAGTTGTTAATCTAGTTTTAGAAGTTTGATTGTGTACCCTTAGTAACCTTCAAAACCTTATGTTTTTGAAATATAATCTGTTATCCTTAGCATAGATATTTAGGACTCATATCTATAAAGAGGTTGTAAAGGATTGTTAAGAATAGCATGTAAGATACTTTTATAGGCGGAATTAATAATAAGGTTAGTTGGTTCAGTGGGAGTCTAGTTACAGGTAGACCAGTTTAAATATGATTAGAGATAGACCAACCTGGTCCATTGTGGGACTGGTCCAAGGTTGGGGGTGGTATTATAAATACCAATGGTTAGAGTCCCCACAGTCACGGTGTTATTTTCTCCTGTTCTCATACGCAGAGAGAAGGTCAAGGAATCCCGACAGGCTGTGGAAGACTCTAATCCAAATATTCAAAGCAAAGATAACGGTCGAAAAATAATCTACAGCAAGAGGTATGTGTCTTATCAACTCTTTTCAATATCCATTGTATTCTAATAATCTGTGTGGTGTGTTCAATAGAGTTCATGGGAAATCCCATGGGAAAAATCCAAAGAGGATCTCAAAAACTCCTACAGTGGTATCAGAGCCACCTACACAGATCTAGAATCAATGAGAAAGCATTGTTATAACTTTATGTTTGATTGGATTGGAAAAGGGAGAGATTTTTCTCTCAAATTTTTCGTATGAACCTGTCTAGGGTTTGGACCCTCGAAATTTTTTTTTTTTGACCGTTAAAAAGTAAAATAAATTTTATAGGATTGTAGATCTCGAAAAGACGGAGCCGGTGACATAAGGTTGGTCACCGAAAGTTACTTGACGCGCTCTCACGCGCCGCTTGAAAAAGCATGTGAGATCTACGCATCGGCGGCAATAAAAAAAAAAAAAAAAAGGAAAAAGATAGGACTGATGTCAGCTGGTCAGCCCTGTACTGGACCGAGCCGATCTGGGCTAGTCCCGGACCAAACCAGGCCAAGACCAGCCCGGTCGGCCCAAGGGGACCCGCGAAACCCACCCAATGACCCGAGTTTTTTGACCTAGTGATCCGCCCCGATAACCCGAATTTTTTACCATGTAACCCAACCCGATGACCAGAATTTTTGGCCAGAGGGCCGGACCCACCGACCCAAAAAAGTGGGTCCAAGAACCCGGATGGTGGGTTGGTCAGGCCGGCGGTTGAACCGCTAGTTTACGGTTCGATTAAAAGTCCAGACCATTTGGTTTGGCCTGGACCAAAGCTTTAAAAAAAAAAAAAGGTTTTAATTTTTGGGTTCGGTCCGCCCATAACCGAGCCCGGTCAGAGCGAACCACCCTGAACCTGTTTAGGATGCAAGAATGCAAGTGCCGACTTTGATCGGTGATTGTGGGAGCTAGGAGCGTCAGATTATGACGCGATTTTTTGCATTGGCTTGTATTTTAATGCTCTACAGTTTGGTACATAGTTTGACACAGTTTGATTATTTAAAAATTTTATTTTGATTAAAAGGTGTTTCAAATTAGTCCAATTTGTAGTTTTCTGCTTGTTTATCAGTTATTTTTGTATCAGATACTTATAAAAGGTTATATGTGCATGATATTTTGTTTATTGACCCACAAGGTGCTGCAAAGTAGGATTTGGGGATATCACTGTAATCACTGTGGAATTAGGTGGAATCCACCAAAGTGGTACACCTAGTTTCATCATGATGTCTTCAAATTCAAAGTTCATGTATTTGTAAATGCTTGTGTAAGGGCGATGTAAACCCAAAGGTGGCATTGTCAAGTTTTAATCAAATTAAGGTTTGTGGGTGTCATGTGAAGATTGAATGGAATCCACCAAAGTGGTACACTCAGTTCCAACAAAGTAGTCCTCAAACCCCAAATTTATGCATTTACATATACAATAAAGGATATATTTTTAATACACTGTTCTCCATAGTGTGAAAAGCAGCTAAGAAAGACAGTGTTAACCCAAAGGTGGCATTGTCAAAGTTAAAGGTATGTTCATGCACATGAGTTGAAAGGGTTTTGACTTTAGGGAGTCTCATTAACCCAAAGGTGGTGGGATTTTCGATAATCATTATTCTTTCGCAGTCACTGCACAGAAACTGAGAAGATCACTGCATGTTTATCCCAAAGAAGAATGTGTAGTTGTTTACTCTTAGAAAAACATATTTATTTACATGAATAGTTTATATGGTTAATGCAAGTAAAGGGTATGTGTATGAGTCTTCAGTTGTTTGATACTGTATTTAAACTCATACACTGATGTGTTCATCTAAGTATGATTGTCCCAAAGAATGTTTTGATATCTATCTTTTTCTATTCGGGACAAAGTATAAATAAATAGATATTATATGTATTTATATGAGTCTTGTGTAATTTATCTATTGCAGGACATTTGTGTTTGGACTCATATAATGATGATGGTTTATGTCTCCTAGGATGTCTATCTTAATGAATGTACCATATGATTTGGTAGTTTCTTTCCCACTCTTCTTGGGACAAAGAATAAAATTTACTATGAAAAGATTGGAGACTAGTCTAGGATCATTTAACCTAGATGTATCGTTCATAGTAGTTTACATAATTTGTGAGGTATTCTACTATTGAGGTTATGTGTAGCAGTATTAAGATGAGAAATATTGCGAAGGGATTATCTAAAAAAAAAAATCCAAATGATAAGAATAATGTTTTAGAAGGGGGTCAAAAGATAGTTTATTAACCTAGCTCTCTAGTACCAATTATGTTGAAAATGGTAATGTGAGGAAGTATTTTGGGAGCTATCAACTATCACTGAAAAGTTCAAGGACGATGAGACCAATGTAATTGATATATTAAATATTTTATTCCTTGCTAAAAATATATTCAGATCTAGGTGGCTTATATTACCAAAGGAAAAAAATAACTAGTGATAAGATTATTGTTGGGTAACTCGAAGGTGAATTACTCAAAGATAGGTAGATTAACCAAAGATAGGTGGTTTGATTAAATATTGTTAAGCTAGATAAGCATATCTAGAAAAGGGATAACGATTCTAGGACTCCCTAGGTATTTGGGGTAGGAGGGTCTTGAAGATTGTTGGCTTGAATATTGTAAAATTTCTTTTACATTCAAATATTTTTTCTGCTCTTGATTTTACTTTGTTTTATGTTTGTTGTTTGACTTAACATATTGTTTCCATATTAAAAATGTAATGATGTTATTTAAAATATCAGAATGTAAAGTTTTTCTTTTCAATTAAATTGAAAGAAATTATGCTTATGATGTTGTAAGGTAAATGACTGCATGTAATGTTGATTGTATTTGTTATGTGATATGTTGAATAGTTTTTCATGTTTGACTGTGCAATCTTAGGTTTGACTAGTTGTACCAGTCATAATTGATCTTTAGGGCAATGTAGAGATAGTTTGAAAAGATTTTCTTGGAATGGTTGAAAAGGTTTTGTCTGTAGGAGTCTTTAGATTCTCTTAGTCAGTGGGAGTGTTTAGATCTGCTTGATTAGTGAGAGATCTGGTAATTGATGGTTTATCTGTAATTGATTGTTCTGTCTGTGGTTTAATGGGCAAGATTATTGGTGAGCATTTATTGCTTGTATGTATTTTTTATTATTTAAGACATGTCAAAATTACAAGGCGGTATTTAACCAAAAAACGGTAAGCCAAAGTATGATATTAGTCCAAATTAAAGGCGGTTTGCCTATATAAAGTTGGATAATATCAAAGTGCATTGACCTATAAGGATTTTAAGGTAACGGGATCGTAGTAATTCGATCATTGGACTCAAGTATTCATCTCAAAGTGATTTATGTCATTAAGTAGACCTCTGTATGTGACTGACAGAAGAGAGTACACCGGATGTGTAGGAGTACTTTTCGCTGTTGTTCGACATTGGTAAGCTTGATAACTGAATCAAAGTAAATGATGGTTTTGGTGTAATTAGATTCCGTAACCACATTAGATCAATGGTGAATTTATAATTAATATAGCCCAAGTGGGAGATTGTAAGATATTTTTATGGGCTAAATTAATTATAAGGTTAGTTGGTTCAGTGGGAGTCTAGTTACAGGTAGACCAGTTTAAATATGATTAGAGATGGATCAACCTGGTCCTCTGTGGAACTGGTCCAGGGTTGGGGGTGATATTATAAATACCAATGGTTAGAGTCCCCAAAGTCACGGTGTTATTTTCTTCTCCTGTTCCCATACGCAGAGAGAAGGTCAAGGGATCCCGACAGGCTGTGGAAGACTCTGATCCAAGCATTCAAAACAAAGATAATGGTCGAAAATCAATCTACAGCAAGAGGTATGTGTCTTATCAACTCTTTTCAATACCCATTGTATTCTAGTAATCTGTGTGGTGTGTTCAATAGGGTTCATGGGAAATCCCATGGGAAAACCCCAAAGAGGATCTCAAAAAATCCAACATAGCATTCTAAAATCCCTAAAGTTTGATGATATGCATGTATATAAGGATAGTATAAAGGGAAAGATGATAAAATCAAGGAAAATGAAAGTTGTTCGCAACAAAGAATGGTTGGACTTGGTGGACATCAAAATTTCGTTACTTTTACTGAGGATTTGTCTCGTTATGGTTTCATTTATCTCATCTTAGAAAAATCTAGTTCATTGAATGTTTTCAAAATATTTAAAGTAAATGTGGAAAATCTTTTATCAAAATGATTAAAACTGTCAGATCTAAAAAATGAGGTAAGTATTATGGACCAGATGATTCTGATAAACTCCCTGGTACTTTTTGTCATATATTTAAAGGAGCTAGGAATTATAGCTCATTATTTAATGCATGGAATTCAACAGCAAAAAGAGTGAGATAGATCTGATGAGGAACATGAGATAGTATTTACTCCTATGTAGAAGCGATCAAGACTGCAGCATATATTATCAATAGGGTACCAAGTAAGTCGATCCCATTTTAAGTCATCTTTATGTTTGGGACTACAAAGCAGCAACAAGGTTATATAACCCTCATGAAAGAGTAGTTGTTTTTATAACATTGAGTTATAATTTTGTCAGATATCCAATCAGGTCCAAAGGATTCTGATTTTACTGTCTTAACTCATAAATAAGATAGTAGAAATCAGTCATACAAGATTCATTGATGATGCTAATAAGTTGCCACAATAAAAAAACTTAGCATTTAATGAGACCCACATGGAAATAGCTGTAAAGCAACCAATTGAGACTACAAAAATATTACAAAGAATGATGAAATAGTTGTTAAAGTTGTTCCCATTCAGGTTGATGCCCTAGTCGTATTTGTAAAGTCAGAGGAGACAGTAAGGAGATCTACTAGACCATATTGATCTACTATTTCATCTTATTATATTCTTTATCTCACAGATGGTGTTTTTAACATTAGATAGGATGAAGATTCTAATAGTTTTCAACAAAATGTCAATAGTGAAATTGCCCTTAAGTGGATGGAGGCCATAAAGGATAAGTTGTTGTCTATGGACAATAACAATGTTTGGGATCTTGTGTACTTGTCGATTAGCTGTGTATCCATAAGCTCAATATGGACATACAAAAGAGAGTGTAATTTTAGTGGGACAATTGAGCACTACAAAGTAAGATTTGTAGAAATGGGATTTACACAGAAAGAAGGTATTGACTTCAAGGAGATTGTTTTATAATCGTTATGGCCTAGTTGCGCATTTTGATTTATAGTTGCATCAGATGGATGTAAAGACTGTTTTTCTAAATGGGGATCTGGAAGGAGATGTTTATATATTGCTTCAATCAAAAGGTTTTGAGGCAAAATGGTAAAGAAGATATGGTCTATGGACTCAATAAGTCAATCTATGGACTTAAACAGATATGCAAGCAGTGGTTGCCTAAAATTTGACAGAGTTGTATCTTCGTTCGTCTTTGTTGAGAATGTCATGGATCACTATGTTAGACATTATTGTGCTTAGGGTTTCAACCAAACTCATCACAATCTATACAATTATCCTAGAATACAATGGAGAAGCCTGTGAATTATAAAGACATACATGTTTGAAGAGATTGATTCCCGTACGCTCTAATACGCTACAAGTTTTGATCAAAATTTCTCGGCTACAGTCTTCCACAGCCTCTAGAGGATATCCTGATATCTCTTGCTAATGGGTGCAGAGAGAACTGATTAACTGTGGCTATGGGGACTCTAACCCAGTATTTATAGAATATTATTGTAACCCTTAAATCCTTTTTATAATAGAATTTTGGTTACCAAACCTATCTCATACCACATGACGAACCAAACTAAATCGGTTCTACCGTATCAATTAGACTCCCACTGAATAACTGGTTTAGATAATTAATTAAGCCCACATATAAGTCTAACAATTTCTTACTTAGGCTATATTAATTACAAAACCATCATTAACCAGTGTGGTCATAGAATCCAACGCACTAAATGTCATTAACTTTGAAACATCCATCAAGTCTACCAATATGAGCAACAGCAGATAATATACCTCAATATACGGTGTATGATCTTTTGTCAACCACAACAGAAGTCTACTCAATACATGAATCGTCTGAGATAATGTATGAAAATAAATTCTTATGCGAGTCTAAACTTGATTAAAGAACCTTAATCAAAATACTACAAAATCTTTATGGGTAATAAAACATAATATTTAAATAAAGCGAAAACATAATATCATACATTGACTAGACACCGTCTTTAACTTTTGGCTAAATACTGTCTTCTTTGGCTAAATATTGTCTTGTACTTTTTGACTAAATACTGTCTAGTACTCTTTGACTAAATATTACTCAATAACCCCAGTTAAATACTGTCTTGTTACACCGATTGAATATCGCCTAAATTCTTTAACATGTTAAACACATATATATGTAAGCAAAATAGCAATAATACAAATGCTAATATAAACAAAAACATGGTTACAAAAATTATGTCCATCAAACCATGAGCAATACAATCAAATACAGTAAGCAATGTCAAAATATATATATAAAGAGTCCTCTACTTATTAAGCATATCAAGAGACTCCCACTTATTAAGCATATCAAGAGATTCCCACTGATTACTAGATATTTGGCTATTCAAGCCTTTCATTAATTATTTTTAACCATGAACAATTTTTTCATTGTCCCAGAACCTTTTCATTTTCCAACACTGTCTGATTGATTCATTATAAATCTTCTCCTTAATTAATTCTTTGCTACATGTGTAACTTTATTTAATTGTTCACACTTTGCCATATGGACCACTTTATGTCTTGTATCATTGATGAAACCTATGGGAGTGCTCAAGCCCTTTAGAAAATTTACCAGTCATTATACTTTGTTGTTCATAGACAACAACCCACTATTTACCAAGTCCCAGGATTATTCAACAATAATTAGGTTCTTCTTTTAAACAAATAGAGTTAAACTCATTGAAGTTTCACTTCTATAATTTCTCCTCTTTCTAAAAATATTAGAACTTCCCTTTAGATTTTTCTCGGATAATCTTTTTATAATAATTCCATCCAAATGCTACTACAGACATCATGGAAAGATCACCTTATAGTCAGAGAACACTTCTCAAAAGAATACATTTAGGTGAAGTAATATTGGATTAGTTTTTAATCTTTTCATATCATTTCTTTATGAATTAACAATCATGATAACAACTCAAAATAATGCAACTCAAACAATGAGACAGACATGATTAATTCATATCAAGTAAAACACCTACAATTCAAACATATGCAAGCAAATTATCTCTATGAGAGTCAATCGAACTACACGCACATCCTTTAGGACAATATGTACACTAGTTCTCTCGATAACTATGTAATAATGAATCTCAGAAATCTCATCACATTTGAGTGGATAAAACCCTTAAAGTTAAGATCCTTCAACTATGTGCATAAGTTCCTTATAATCTTTGACAACGCCACCTTTGGGTGGACAGTGTCATTCTTTACTGCATCCATAAAAATAGGAGTTTATGTCAGTGTCACTTTTGGATGAACAATGTACTTTCTTACTGTAGCTGGTAAATGCATAAATGTTAGATTTGAGCATATTATGATAAAACCAAAGTTACCACTTTGGTGGTCACACCAAAATTCTTACACAACAGTAACAAATCCTAATTTGAATAAACTTGAACAATGTCACCTTTGGGTGAACACTATCAAACTGAAACATTTACAAAGCACAGACCCTTAAATTTAAACGCATCATAATGAAACAAGGTTGCCACTTTGATGATCACAATAAGTTCCACCATGATAAGAATAAATCTCAACTTATACCACTTGTTGGATATCATGAATTTCTTATTAGCATAACTTTACAGGTCTAAGCATTCAAATAACCATGCACAATAACTCAACAATCAATTTGGTATAGTTAATTCAAGAAAATTTATTATAAAAACTACAAATTGGATTCTCATACGATATTTTTCTATAATAATAGGCTTCCCAATGTATCTAAATGTATCCAAAAAATACCAGATTGAAGAGCATCAAAAATAGAATATAATGGAACAAATCGAAAGTCAATCCGACATTCCTAGCTCCCACAATCATGATTTAATGTCTTTTTAATAAAAGCATTAGCCAAACAGACCCTTAATAGCCCTGCCAGGTTCGGTTTCGATTCGGTCTGGGTTGGTATGCCTAGGATCGGCTCAGCTTGAACCGAACTGAATACATCAATTTTAAAAAAAAAAAATTTAAAAGTTCTTTGGTTCAGACCATAACCAAACGATCTAATGTAAATCAAACCATGGTTCGATCCACTGGTTCAACCATGACTTACTTGGTCCACCCAACAGAGTTAACGGGTCAAATGTTCTGGTAAGCAGAGTGGGTTTTCGGGTCGTAATGTTCGGGTTCATGGGTCGGGTCGCCGAGTTACCCTCGGGAAAGGTCAACATGTCTTTTGACTGGGTACTTAGGTCAAACGTGCTGACCCACACGTGTGCCCAGGGATCTGGTCTTGGATCGATTCTTGGGCTGGGCTCGGTTCGGGCTGACAGTTGGAACTGGGTTCGGATCTGGATCGGCCCAATCGCTTCAACATTAGTTCGGGTTAACCCTGTCAACCCAATAGAATTTTCGGGTTGCTCCGCTTTGACCCGGTGACAAATCGACGTCGTCAAATCAAGGGTTTTTTTTAATCTTTCCCTCGTGAGTGAGATTCACTCGTTTCTATTGCCAGCAAGTGGCGGCGCTTCCTGCGACTGACGCCACCAATTTTTATATCACCCGAACCATCTCTCTGAGACCTTTCTAGTGATATATGATTTGAAACCTTTTGCAAGTCAAAAAAATTCATCAATGGAAAACTCCAATAGATTCGATCCAGATTCGATCCAAAACTTGAGAAAATTTTATTTTCAATTCAACCACTCATTTACATGTCTTTACAATCAATCTAAATTGATTCTATGTCTGCATGGTTGGCTCTAATACCAACTGTTAGACATTATTGTGCTTAGGGTTTCAACTAAACCCATCTCAATCTATACAGTTACCCTAGAATACAATGAAAAAGCCTGTAAATCATAAAGACATACTTGTTTGAAGAAATCGATTCTCGTACTCTCTAAGACACTACAAGTTTTGATCGAAATTCTTCGACTATAGTCATCCACAGCCTCCAAAGGATATCCTGATGTCTTTTGCTAATGGGTGTGAGAGAATTGATTAATTGTGACTGTGAAGACTCTAACCCAGTATTTATAGAATACTGTTGTAATCCTAAAACTCTTCCCACAATAGAATTAAGATTACCAAACCTATCTCATATCACGTGACAAATCAAACCAAATCAGTTCTATCGTGTCAATTAGACTCTCACTAAATAACTAGTTTAAGTAATTAATTAAGCCCACATATAAGTCTAACATACTATTTATATCTAAAAGTTAGTGGGAACATGTTATTTATCCTAGTCTTATATTTTGATCGTATTTTACCGGTCAACACTGACATGGGCTTACTTGTTGAAACCAAGAATTTTCTATCTGATAAATTTGAGATGAAAAATATGGGAAAAAATACTTTTGTACTTGGCATTAAGATATCTCATGATAGGAAAAGGGGACTACTGGGATTGTCTCATAAATCATACATTGATCGTGTTCCCAAACAATTTAATATATTTAACTGTCAAACTGGGGATGTACCTAATTAGTAACGAAGACAGATTGAACGAGCAACAGTGTCCAAGGAATGATATTGAGACAGAACATATGGTTGATAAAACATATGCATTTGTAGTAAGGAGCTTGATGTATGCTTAGGTTTGCACATGTCTTGATATAGCCTTAGCAGTGAGTGTTTTGAGACTTTTTAAGTCAGATGTTGGTGTAGCTATAAAAAATGACCAAAGACTACATGCTTATTTATGGCAATAGTGGCACTCTTAAGGTAGTTAGCTAATTCAGATGCAGATTTTGGTGGTAATACTGATGAAAGGAAATCTACCTCAGGATTCATTTTCATGATGGTAGGTGGTGCCATTTCATGAAAGAATGCAAAGCATTTCATGAAAGAATGCAAAGCATTTCATGAAAGAATGCAAAGCAGACTATCCTTGCATCATCTACAATGTAGGCAAAGTTTGTAACTCTATATGAAGCTACTACGTAGGCTATCTGATTCAAGCTACCATATAGTGCAATTGTATTCCTCTCAAAAAACAACGAGAGATTCAGTGTTTCAAAGTAAATAGAGATCAAATATCTTTAGATGAAGGAAAAGATCAACAAAAATCATATCACTGCGGAGCATATTTCGACGGTCAATATGATTATAGATTCTCTAAGAAGGCTTTGTCAGTTAGAGTCTTCAAGAGACATGTATCCAATATGGGAATTCTTGAGTTATTAAATGTGCTTAGTTAGTGGGACATCTTGTCATTTTATTTGTAATGATTCATTTTCAATTTGTTTACTTACATTGTTTACGACTTTTGAGCATAGTTATTTGTAACCATGGTCGTGTAGGCTTTTAGCGTTTGTTATTATTGCTAATTTGCTTATTTGTTATTTGTTGATATTTCAAAGCTACAAGGCGGTATTTAACTAAAGGATAACAAGGTTGTATTTAGCCAAATGATTACAAGGCGATATTTAACCAAATGATAACAATGCAGTATTTAGCCAAATGTTTGGTATTAACCCAAGTTATGATAGTTTTCCGAGATGATGGTTAATATTAAAGGATGTTGTCTATAAGATTTTTAAGGCAACTAGATCAAAGGTGATTCGATCATTTGGTATTAACCCAAGTTCATAACGATTTTCCAAAATATTAGTTAATATCAAAGTCTGATGCCTATGAGGTTTTCAAGGCGACTGGGTCGAAGGTTATTCGATCAAAGTTTTTTGAACCACATGAAAAATAATATTTTATATATATATATATATATCTCAAAGTGATTCATGTCATTAAATAGACTTTTGTTTGTAATGATAGAAAATTGTACGTTGTATGTTGAGGTGTATTTTCTACTGTTATTCGACATTGGTTCCTTGATGGGTGAATCAAAGTGGTTGACAATTTATTGTATACTAGGATTCCATGGCTACAGTATTCGATAGTGGTTTTGTAATTAATCTAGTACAAGTGGGTGATTGTAAGATTACATATTAATGGGCTTGATCAATTACTGAACCAATTATTTAGTGGGAGCCTAATTAAAGTTTGATTGGTTTTTGTCTGATTCGTCACGGATTAGAGATAAACCTAACTGGACCATTGTAGGGATGGTTCAGGGTTTGAGATGGTATGTTATATACTGTGATTAAGGTCCCCACAGCCACAATTGATTTCACTTTCACACTCATACCCATAGAGATTGGAAAAGGATCTCCCGAGGACTGGAAAATTCGAATCAAAGGCAAACGTTAGACTCAAGCAGAAATCAATCTTCAACGTTCACGTATGTCAGATTTAATTATCTCTTTATAGTTTCCATTATATTCTTTTCCACTCTATAGATCATTAGGGTTTATGGAAAACCTTAGTATAGATTAAAATGCGAACATGACTATCTCCAGGAGCATCTTAATTACTCAACAAGTTATATTTTGTTTTTAACTGAAAAGATCCCTTTTCTTCACCCTACCCAATACCTGGAAATCCTCATAAGGAAAAATTACCAAGGCTAATTTCTGAATAGGCATTTTATCAATTGGGTGGAAGAATGTGTCCAGTCCTGGCATCTGGATTGATCACATCTGAAACCCAAAACAAATCACAATTAAGGAGTTTGGAATAGTGCAACTTGAAGTTTAGGGAGTCTGGAAGCCACGGTCCTCCCAAATTTCAACTTTTTCCCTGGACTCACACCTGCCACAGTATGCCCAAGCTTAACACATCACGCCCCATCATAATGCTACATCAGTCCTGGCTTGCTTAGATCCTCATAAGGTAAGTAAATGGATTTTAGAAAATGAACCCATGCAGCTTCTGGATCCTGTGTGAAATTCTCCACGCTACTTTTGCCAACAACGCCTTGTTTTGAAGATTAGGATCACGAAATCATAATCCGCCTATTCCCTTGGACCAACAAAGGGGCTTCCATGCAATCCAATCTAGTTTTGGGTGCTCCTCGTCAGCTCCCCATAAGAAGTTCATTGCTTCCTTGCATAATCTTTTCATGATGAGCCAGCGGTAAATTAAAATGAAAGCAAACATAATTCGATATTAAAAAAAAAAGGAAAAAAGACAATTACCTCTCCTATATTATAGTTTGATGAAAGTTGACCCCCAAAGTTTTAGGAAAAGACAAATGTCTCCCCTAGAAACACTATTAGACGACAACTAAACCCATGCCGTTAGTTTTTTTCCTTAAATACTGATAGTGAGAGACCCATATTTTTTTAATGACCAAAGTAACCTTGTATCATAGGAAACAAAGATTGAATACTCCGTCCCTGGTTTTGTCTCTCTTTTGGTCCGAAATAAAGATTGAATCCAGGCAAGGAGCTGAAAATTGCATTACTTCTTTGAGTTCCACAATGTTTGGGTGTCGAACCAGATCCCCAACAAGTTGCCTAATCTCTGAAACTTTCCTTGAAATTCCTCCTCTTCGTTCTCTCCACCATTTGTTTCATTTTCAGATTTTTCTTCAGTTCCACTGAGCTTTTCCCTTTGTTCTATACACTTATCTGTCTACTTTCTCTTGTGGAACAGACTATTGAAGATTTGAAGGTTTGTTTAAATTTTCTCCTATACTCTTCTTTCCTTTGTTAACCTTCCTTGAAATTTCTCATCCATCTTTACTTTGATTTCTCACTGTTTCTGTCTATCTCCTCTTTAAACGTCGTTCTCAACTTTCTTTGCTCTTCTTAAAGTTATGGATGAGAAATCAACGGAGGGAAGACAAGTAAATTTGACTAAGGAGACAGAGATGAAGGCGGAAACGGAGATGGGGTGTTACAACTCAAGCCCAAGGGAGAGCCCAACCCAAAAGACTACTCTATTAGGTGGAAGAACCCCAAGACTTAAGAACCATACTTGGTAGGTATGGGATTTCAATGTGGGATCATAACATTGTCACCCCCTTTTCTAAGCCGACACCCACGTCAGCCCACTCTAGATTCCCACTCTGGGCAGCTTTCACTCTGTTTCACCAAGTAGTCCTTTCCTAGGTCGCTCCTTCTCTAGGTTGCCTCTCCCGCAGCATCGGCCTCTCAATAAAAGCATCAAATGTTATAACTCAAGCCTAAGGGAGAGCCCAACCCAAAAGACTAGTCTATTAGGTGGGAGAACCCCAAGACTTAATAACCGTACTTGATAGGTATGGGATTCCAATGTGGGATCATAACATGGGGACAGATAAGGGACTTAGCACATGAAGCGATCAGACCTGAAGAACAAAAATTTAATTGTAAACTTCTCTCTCTCTCTCTCTCCCATCCTCTATGGTGTAATTCGTAGAATTTCTAATGGCTGGAGTACCATCGAAATATCGCCGGAATGCAGAAAACCTTGCCGCAGTTCCACCGCGGAAGGGATTTGGCAAGGCAGAAGGGATTTGGTTTAGGTTTTTCTTACTCTGAGGAAGTTGGGAACGACGATTTAAGAGCCCCTTCTTCTTTTGAAGGTTAGTGATATTTCAGATTGTCGTTGATTGAAATTCAAGTATTATCCAATTGCTTGTATTAACTTTGACTTTTGAGGTATTATTGCAGTTGATTGTATATGTTTCTCTCCGTTTTTAGTGTTGTTGATTGAAATTCTAGTATTGTAAACCCTCGAACTGCTAGGCGTCATTGCAGTTTAGAAACTGTTGGCACCTTGTTACGACTGATGGTAAGGAAAGAGTCACCTCATCAGATGAGTTGGCAAATAATAACGGAATAAAGCATGGTAGACGCACAAGGAATAGACCAAGAGGATTGGACAATTATATCTGTTAGAGAAGATTTTGTAATTAGTTACATAGAAGCTTGTAAACTGTTAGGATTTGTAAGGAGTAACAAATATAAAAGGGGGAAGACGTGTAAAAGAGAGAGTATCAGATTTGTATGAACTCCTTCTTCTTGTTTCTTTCTCAGGAGGCCGTCTACCCTTGAAGTAGGCTTTTGTTACAATTGTAACAATCTGGTGCTTTCATTGATCTTCTTCCATCAACAGAGATCTATGGCAGATGGAACACGGATGTGTTTACTCGATGATTCGATCAAAAATCTCGAAGAGTCATCCACTGCACAAAATCAACGACTAGATGAACAACATCTTCTTCTTTCTGAAGTGATTGTTCGCTTGGCGGCAATAGAGGGTTGTCTGGAGCAAACGAATCGTGTGTCATCATCTTCTCCGACAGGTATGGCCAGTCAACCTGCAATTCTAGAATTTCAAGAACCTCCAGTAGCGGGGCATACGCAAACCCCAAATTTCCAAAATCAATCTACCTTTCACCGTTCTATTAAGCTGGATTGCCCAAGATTTGATGGCACCGATCCCTTAGGATGATCTTTAAAATTGAAAGATTCTTTACGTATCATAATACAGGGACAGTCAAAGACTAATGATCTCATCTGATGACGTGGCTCTTTCCTTACCATCAGTCGTAACACACCTCATATTGATTGCTGGCAGAGTTCAAAGTAAAACGACAAGTTTGGCCCTTTAAGAGAACTTGATTGCTATCTCCCTCTTCTTGCATTAAAATTGCCTTCTTACCATCATAATCGTTTTGGACTGGGATGTTAACGGTATGGTCAGGGAGCTCGATCTTGCCCAATCTCGTCTCTAGTCCACGTTATCAGGCATAGAAGCCATTGTTGTGAGGGATAATTGCATCGAGGGAGTGAAGAAAGCTCTTGAAACAGAGGATTATGAAGCAGCCATTCCTAATCACTGCAATTGGTCACTCAAGCAGGCATCGGTGTCCTCACGAAGATTCTGGGTTTGGGTTTTGAATTCTTTGATCGTTTCTTGGTCAATCTCACCGTTCTTCACTTGCTTCGATTCCAAGAAACAAATGGATGGAATGAACTAACAAAGTTGTCGTTTCTACAGAAAGAGCGAAAGACAGAGACAACCAGAGAGCTTTCAGCTAGAGATTAAGGGGGAGTTTCGGTGCAGTGACACAGAAATCCCTGATTTATAGAATCCAGGTCAGAAATTCCTGCTGGGAGCTTTGCTGTCTTGAGCATGGCATCCGGGTGAGATTCTTTTAAAAATGGCATCTGATTGAAAATTTGAACTCTGTTCCGGGATAGAGTTGTCCACAAAAATTATAATTTTAATACCGTTAGAAATTGGAACCATTTGTCTTTTCCTAAAACTTTGAGAGTCATGACATTAAGTTATAGTGCAGGGGAAGTAACTATCTTTTTCCCTTAAAAAAAAAAAAAAAAATGCTACCGAATTGAGCAACATCTCTCTACCTGCTTGGGAAAGCAATTTCTGAGTCTATCTCAAAATTCCAAAGGGTTCACCATTGAGATCATGGAACAACTCCATTTTAGAAGCGCCAAATTCGGTTGGGAGCCCAAGTTACTTTGATGGCCTGGTTTGTTTTAGGAATTTTGAGAATACACGAAAACCATTTGAAAAAAAAAATGTAGGATTTCAAATTTACCGATTGGCAATAAGTATCTATACATTCTGTAAGATTGCAGATTTCCTGAATGTGACATTTGAAAATAACAGATAATTGTCTACAAATAGCAAGTTGCTAATAGGAGGGGATCTACCCTTCACCCGAATTCCATGAACTCAGCCTGCAGATTCAGTCTTAAGGAGCATGAAACTGAGGTTATGGGAGCATAAATGAAAAAGTGACAGGGAGAGGGGATCTCCTTGTCGAATTCCACGCAATGGGATGATGGTGCCTCTTATTGCTCCATTAACCAAAAGTTGGTACTGAACCAAACGGAGGAGGGTCGTAACTAGCTGCAACCAATGAGCATTGAACCCAAGTTTTAGAA
This sequence comes from Protea cynaroides, assembly GCA_028583415.1. Lineage (NCBI taxonomy): Eukaryota > Viridiplantae > Streptophyta > Magnoliopsida > Proteales > Proteaceae > Protea > Protea cynaroides. The sequence continues at coordinate 74,092,592 of CM053274.1, forward strand.
GCATTTCCTCAATAAAATGGCCATTCCAAATGACATTAAGATTTACACATGTCAAGCTTAATGGCAAAAAATTTATGCTTCCCCTCTTTCAATCTGTATCACTGAGTCCAGCAGTCCCTGTAGCTGAAAAGAAAAAAACTTTGCGATCACATTGAGGGCCACTCCACATAAATTGATTGCACAAAAGTGATTATAGATTCTGGTTCAGCCACTTTTGGAATCAGGTTGATAACTCTTATTGGCCATGTTATGCAGGGTACCTGTGATGAAAAAATTACAAACAAAAGCATAAAGATCAAGGTGAGTTAGTTCCCAATGAAGGCTGAAGGGAATCTGTCAGGACCAGAGCTTTCAGAGGGCTCGTGGAGAAAAGAGCCCCTTTGACCTCATCCATATCCAGAGTAGCACAGAGAACTGCATTTTGCTCAGGAGATAGAACTGGGTCTATAGCTTGGTGGACAAGGTTCATGGCATTGGGATCAATTCCTTTGGAAGAATATGAAGAATCCTCCATATGCTTTTAATTCTATGGTAGTCCAATCACTTTTGTTCAACTTCAGTTTGAGCACTCTGTTGTGATGACACCTCTGAAGAGTATAATCGTGGAAGAATTAGTGTTATGATCACCGGAGCCAAGACACCCTTGATTTCTGCTGCCATAAATCTTATTCTGGAGCTAGCTCTTCATTAAGTTCTGCAATTCATGCTCTTTAGAAAGAGAATGCGGCAAGCCATGAAGAGTTACTACCTCAATCTTCAAGGAAATGATGATGCTTTGAATGTAACCAAACACTTCCCTATTCAACTTCTGAAAGTGTGTTTGCAGTTATCTAACTTGAGGTGGAGAGGGACAGTAGATGATTGAGGACCAACACTTGATCATGCTCTCTCAACAGTGGACTTGCAACAAAACTAGGCTGACTTTTGGAAATCAAGGATCACAATGACCACTCATACCAACCATGACGATAAATCTCTCAAAATTATGAAAATAATTTTATACCCAAAATATAAAACTTCTGGAAATAAAACAAGAAACAATCAAAAGAAGACTACAATTTTCTCAATTCATCACTTTCCTTCCACAAAAAAAAACTCCCTAAAGCTCAACAGCTAGAAATCTAAAAATGTACAGGAACAACATTAACGATGCCAAGTGTGCACCCAGGACCAGAACCTACCCATACTGAACCCATTTATAATCAGCTACACAGAAAGGGAGGTGACATCAACATTCCAACCACACACATAAATGAAAGATTGAAAATGGCTATACATATCAGAGCAAGAAAATTGCACCCTTATTGGTTACCAACTCAGCTTCAGAAAGGTTTCCATGCTCCAAAACTGAGAATGTTACAGAACTCAAAACACACTGAACCTATCTACCCAGAAAGAAAAAGAAAGATAAACCAATGCATTAGTCATAAACAAAATTTTAAGTTATTTCTTTGACATCCACACAATTGTGGTGCAAAGTCCTCCTTATCCATCTTTCCTAAGAGTAACAAATTATGTGGTGCATACTAGTGCATGACGAAAAGCACAACAACATATATCCAATGCCTCAAACATAAATAAGATGAGGTTACATAAAGTCACATGCCACCAATCATTACAGTTCAAAACAACACACAAAGACATAAGGCATTAAGGCCAATTAAATCAAAACACACCAACCCATGTTCTTATGCTGAGATAGTTGCAAATTCACGTTCTCATGCTGAGAAGGTTAATTCGAAGGGTGGGGAAAAGCTGTCCACTCCCTTGTGCATGCAATACCATGCATCCAGGACTTTTCAATCTCAAACATTTTATGCACCAAGAAAAAAAACCATAAAAATCCCAGAAAATGAGACTACTGTTTTTTTCCCTTAAAAGTATATACAACACATTTCTGGATATGCTGAATACGGAGCTCCAGCTCCTTGGTGTGAAAAGTTCCAGAGAAGCTTGACGTTTTTCCTCTACTAAAACAATAGAGGTATGCCTCTTTCTTCAATATGACTGAATGAGGTGACTAACAATGACAATTCCAAAGAAGGGCCACATCAAACTATGCCCAGAGAATGCACGCACTAAAGAAAATCAATATGTTAAACCATGGAATAGATACAAGGTTACAACCGGCTCCATGCACTCCACGACGAAAATCTGGGATTGCTAATTTTGCAGGCTCTCCTTCAACTACTTCCACTGGAAATCAAGATGTAACTGGCAGTTCCTACCAATTGTAATTTCTCCTGAACCCACCAACACTAGAATTGCCATACCATGAAGCTGAAAATCTGGACTGATATGAGTTTGCTGAACCATGTGATCCTGGGGTTAGCTGATATGAGTTTGCTGAATCTGAAAATCTGGGCTGATATGAGTTTGCTGAATCTGAAAATCTGGGCTGATATAAGTTTGCTGAACCATGCAATCCTGGGTGATATGAGTTTGCTGAACCATGTGATCCTGGGGTTAGCCGATATGAGTTTGCTGAACCATGTGATCCTGGGGTTAGCTGATATGAGTTTGCTGAACCATGTGCTCCTGGGGTTAGCTGATATGAGTATTCTGAACCACGTGATCCTGGGGTTAGCTGATATGAGTTTGCCAAACCATGTGATCCTGGGGTTAGCTGATATGAATTTGCCAAGCCATGTGATCCTGGGGTTAGCTGATATGAATTTGCTGAACCATGTGATCCTGGGATTAGAGGAAGAAACTTGTGGTTTTCCCATGGTGATCGAGAACTTGAGGGGTTACCTCCTGCTGTTAAACTGGAAATATTGTAACCCCTTTTGGCTGGTATTGTAGGAGACATCCAACCATTTGATTTGAAGTTTCTCTTAGGCAGGTCTCCTGGATCATCAGCAATCCATTGACCCCTCCAATTTGATGTCCTTGATGTTGCAATCACTATCTCCTCATGCTGGTTTCTCTTCTTTTTGAGGGCTCTACCAAGATTATGAGCAGATCTAAATTCTAAGATGTCTCTACCTTTCTTAAAAGATCTCTTTGTAGGTGTTGATAATTCACTGATCCTTTGAGCAGACTAGAGATGTACCAAAAATTGAAAACCCAAGATCAGTCAACCACAAATCAACTTTTTATTAAGAAAAGGCAATCATGCAGTAACTTGATAACACGATAAATCAAATAAAGGTGTCCTAGAGATAACACCTCAGAATATGTTGTGCATCCCCGAGCAAGATGTCCTTCCTCTCCGCATTTGTAGCATACAGTAAGTGACGTTGCACAACTGGTCTCGCCACGAGACTTGGCACATCCCTGCAAAGAATGAATCTCACCTAAAAACGAATAAAGATGCTTTGTTGACAACAAATAACACAAAACCACAAAAAATTGTAGAAAACTACATTAATAAGGTGGAAAATGTTATTTACCAAACCAGTATGCCCAAACTGACCACAGTTATGACAAGAAACTACTCGTGGGCCAGTATCTAGAAAGTCAGTACAACAAAGATGCCCAAAGGCCTTGCAAATGTAACATTGTATTTCCTGCCCAAGTGGAAGAAAGAAGCAGTTAGAAACAGGAACTTTAAACCATTTCAATTTAAACCCTACGGGCCTATACTACCAATGGTCAAAGGGGTAGAAAAGCCACAAGAAAAATTAAAAAAAAAAATATCAGAAAATTTGATTGACCTTGAGATCATCAGGGGAATATTCCACCCTGCATGAATACATATCATGCCCAGCATATCCGCATTTTAGACAGATGTTTGAACTCTCTGAGCTTTTAATTCGGTGTTTATCAGGACAGTCTTTTTTGCGATGACCTTTCCTTTTGCAGATATAACAATATTGGCCCTGGAAGACATTAAAGCAGACACAATAAAAACCTGATTAAATACTGAACAAACAGCATAGTCACAAGCCACAAATCTTGGGCATGGAAGATTTTGATGCATCAATGTCTTTTCCCACTTCTCTTGATTTGGAAATAAATAAAGGGACACTTTTACTTCATAGCCATCAACAGAGGCTTGCCTTGAAGATCACCCACCCCTTTCTAAGCCATGTGGTGGACTCAACTCGACAAACCCACCATTGGATAGGTTTTGAACACCATTGATTTAATCACATGTCAAATCTAGTGTCCCATTTCCACCATATGGCCCTCTATTTCTTAGGTCTAAGCCTTGTATTTTCAACAATTAAATGGTATCAGCAAAAATAGAGTTCCCTGAATTTTTTTTAAAAGCTATACTTCCCCACTGGAAAATGCACTGCAGCTGTAATTTACAAAGGCAGATAGACGGTCAAGTGGACATTTCACAAAATTTCAGACCCAACTAAGCTGTCATGTGGCAGATAGGAATCATAGGATGAAACCAAAGACAAGTCTCCCTCCCAGTGACCATGTAAATGAGATTTTCCCAATAAACAATAGCAACAACAACCCAACCCTGTAGGGTTCTTACAACTTGCAATGAAAAGGAACCAATTACAGGACATGTCAGGTTGGATTTCAATTTATAGAAAGTAGGACTGTGCAAGTATGAAAACCCTGCACCCTTGCCTTTCCTATAATCGTTGCATGTGAAACCTTGTGGACATTTCACCTCATCATTTCTGTATATCAGCATTATGATAACCAACAGATGCCTAAAAGAAGAGTCAAACAGTTAAATCCTAGAGACTAATTGATCCAACAACTGCTATACAAAGTTAAAGTTTTCAATCGGAAATGAAGCCCTCTAGCTGAATCAAATTTCACAAGTTTTTACACAAATTGGAAGTTACCAAACAAGGCAGTAAATACCTCTGTGCAGTGCTTGGAAATGTGCTGAAAACTTCCACAGGCAAAGCATGGTTTCTTCCTCTTCTGTGACACACAATTCACTGCTGCATGACCTTCCTCGCCACAATTATAGCACTTATCCCAACTGCTTTCAGGAGGATCGAAATACCTCAGGCCCCGCTAAGGAAAAAAGAAGAAAAAGGAAAATAAACCCTTCTAAATCATTACAGCACACAGATTATTATTATTATTACAATCACAACAGCTCAACTCACAAGAAGCTTTCGTAGCACAATATTATCGGATATTTCAACCCCTTCTATTCCCATGGATTTCGTCGCCACTTCTGCTTCAACAGACATGACAGTTTCTGCTTCCGTTTTCACTGGTGTAACTGTTTCTAGAACTTCAGCTGTGTCTACATGCTCTTTGGCCCTTACTGTATTGACCTAAAGCAAGAAAAGAAGTACAAGACAGAACTGTCAATCTAAGCAAGCAAGACCGATTTCCCAGTACCTCTTGCCATACATCAGAACAACAAAAAAAATTCTAGGCAATGGTGGAATCAAAATCTGATTAAAATTAAACATTGTAGAGGAATAAAATGGAAAGAAAGAACCCAACCCCAAAAAAAAAATGTAAACAGGGCAGGTAACTCCATTTACAGTACAGTATTTGTAGACAGACGGAACAGCAGGAGTTATTCAACGAAGGGGGGGATGAAGGGTTTTTGGGGATGCATTACAGCATGGGCTATGACTACGTTTTTCCATTGGTTGATGCTGCGTATCGCACATGCTGAGCCAAGGCTCTGCCGTAGGCTTCAAACTTCCTTGCTCTGTTTAGGATGCAATATGGAAGGTAACCTCTTAGATCATTGCCTTTATCTTTCCACATCACTCTTAGGGATTCAGGTGACAATACAACAGAGCATAAGCTAGCTACTCTTTTTTTTTTAAATCTTTTTTGCCTGCTTGAAGCTATGGCATCCCACCGATCCTATTCAAAAGGGTGAGTTGATGCTAGGGTCTTTTAGTAACCGAGCTAAACCACTCCCACCGCCCTTCTTTTGAAAAGAATATTCATTTGCCCATGGAGCAGTGAAATTATTTTCCTTCAGGTGATTTGATTCATCAATAAGGGACCTTCCCATACCATAGGAAGTTGCTTGCATTTATGATTCTATTTCCAACTTGCCCGAGGAACTTGAATGCAAGAGTCCGATATGTGACCACAAAGCTTAAGCGCTTTAGCTTTCGCACTTGACTTTTCAAACCAAGCTAAGCTAATAAGCAAGCAAGGCCAAGCAAACAGAGCAAGAGAGCTGATCAACGACCACCGGTCAGGGGCGTCAGCAGTCGACTGATCCGTTACAGCTTGGAGTTCCAGTTGGTCCATATGTTTTTATGACCCCCAAGGATCCGCCTTATCTACAGAAGCAGTCAATTGAGTTCTGAACAAATTAGCTCCTTGGTAATGGCTCAATCTATAGATAGAAAGCCCAAGTTCACATTCATGGGGCACTAGTACCATACTAATAAATTTTCCCATTTTTCCACTCAATATTGTAGGAGGGGGGACACTTTCTTCTTTATCGGATGGGACAGCCGTTCAAACAATGACAGTTCTCCAAACTCATGGTGCAAAATTGGATCTTGACATTTGGGGGTTGGGGGGTTTTTTTTTTTTTTTTTTTTTTTTGGGGGGGGACATTTAACCTCTAATATAGCAACTGGGAATGATATTGGTTGCAATTTCGTGGAAGAAAAACTATAAAACCATAATGAATCAATTAAGCCAAGTCAATATATTAATAGAATTTCCAAGTTCCAACACAAACACAATGAATCATGCAGAGAAGAAAAGAATAAAGATTGCAAAAAAAATGTACACGCTTACATTCCATTCTTCTGGTTTAATATCCTTCTTTTTCTTCTGTTTCTTCTTTTTCTTCTTTTTCTTCTTCACCTCAAGTCCTGCCACCACGGGGGCCACAGCTCCACCATAACCAGCAGCACACCGATCAGCTGCTACTTCGATTTCTTCACATGACGATGAGGAGAGGTCGATGACCACGGATCGAACATTCTCACGGGCCTCAAACTCATTGAAGTCCTCTTTCCATTTCCTCTTTGTCTCTCGCATTCTTGCTTTCTCAACAATTGCAAGGCTCATATCTTCATTTGCCTCTTCATCATCACTACTGCTCAATAAAATTACAGGCTTTTGCTGACCCGCCCTCAATATTGACCTTCCCCTTCATCTTCTTTCTCATCTCCATCAGGAAACAAAAACTGCAGAGAAAAAGTCAGGGCCAATAGCAGAACCTAGCACCAGAAAAAACCTCCCTGCATCACAGATTAAAAACTTCAATCAGAACCAAAATGAAAAACTGAGAGGAACCAGACTTGCATTATCTCTACTAGGCTACTTTTGGAAAAGCTGTGGATTTCAATTCCACAGAATTAAGGATGCACGGAAACACAGGTCCCTTGAATTTTACGTCCAATGTTTGGGTTATCAAATCCATGGAATTGGAAATCCGTTTTATGCTTCTGCCATTTGGATGCATTAAAATTGATGGGTGATTCAACAAGAAGGATTTTGGTCTACACTACTTTGCTTATCAATTAACTTAAGTTCCACACTACAAATCCTATAGGTGCTGGTTAGGAATCCTACTTAGAGTGAACCCTTATATGTCCACTAGGAGTGGAAAAATTTATCAAAACATCTCGAGCCCACCTAACACCCCTATGACATCTAAGCAATTGGAAAGGGTGCTTCAACAACACAAAAAAACCCTAAAAGCTCTCCTAAATAATTAAGAGTTATTAAGAGCTACCCAAGTGGAGTTGAATGCCAGTAGAGCTGACCAAGAAAATCAAAATATCAGCCTTCACAATATTAACCAAAGTGTCCAAAACATCGCTAATAGGCTTGCTGCCATTGAGACATCTGTCCAGAACCCTAATGGAAAGCAAGGCCTAAAAGTCCAAGAGAATAAACCTAGAATGGAATACCCCAACCCTATTACGGAAAATCATGGGAATGACAGGCATCCTGATTATGTTGATGTCCATGACAGGATGGGCAACAATTTCCAAGGTCAAGGATATGGTAGAGGTGGGTTTAAAGGTCGAAGATACCGAGGTCAGAGGCATCACTCTCCTTTTGGAGATGATGAGGATTATAGGCATTGGGATAGGAGATTGGATGTTAGGAAAATGGTGAAGATAGATGTTTCCACCTTTGATGGTCAGATAGATGCCAAGGTTCTCCTAGGATGGATCAGACAAATGGATAGGTACTTTGATTTCTACGAGATGTCTAAAGAGCTTCGATTTAGATTTGCAAAGATGAAATTCATTGGAACAGCTCAAATCAAGAGGAAAGTCTAGGACACGAGCCTGTTTCAACCTGGCTTGAGATGCAAGAAAGGCTTAAGAAGGAGTTCTTGTCTATCACCTATAGGCTACAACTTCTTAAAGGCATAAACGCCTTGAAAAAAGGAAAAATGTTTGGAATCGAGTACAAGGCCAAATTTAACGAATTAAAAATCTGAAGCCAAACTTGAGAGGATGTCGAGCAAACATTATCTAAGTTCCTGACGGGGCTTAACTATGACATCCAGTCACGCCTAGAACCTCACTTTGTCAGGGATGTCCCTCAGGCCTTCTGAATAGCACTTGAATTAGAAGGGACTATGAGGTTTGCACCACAAAAGAAAAATGGATTCCCATCTGGAGTGTCTAACTTCCAAAAACCATTTCCAAGTCCTTGTACACTTCCTAAACCACCCACTAACCTTCCACGTCCATTCGACAATAAGGGTAAAAACATTTTAGGAGAAGCACCCAAGAAGAGTGGCCAAGTACAATGCTTTAAATGTCAAGGCTACTGTCACTTTTCCAGGTAATATACAAATAAGAATTTGTATGTAAGAGAACAAGAGTATGAAGAGTATGCTCGGGAGGATACCCAAGAAGGAGAATATGAGGAACATAGGTATAATGAGATTATTTCGGATGAGGAGAACGAGATAGTAGATTCTTCTAGACTGGGAGTTGTGCAGTGTATGGTTTCGTGACCCAAGAATAGCAAAGACTGGCAACGTAACAATATCTTCATTACTTACAAAATGTCATCAAGATAAGAATTGTCATGTCCCCACTTACAGTGGTACTTGCATGAATGTAGTTGCCCAGAGTGTTGCTGCTAGAATGGGGCTCAAACCAGAGGCACACACGAAACCTAATAAGGTTGTCTGGGTTAATCAGTCTACAATTCCCGTCACAATAAGGTGTTTAGTCCCCTTGCACTTTGTCGGATATGAGGATAGAGTGTAGTGTAATGTCTTAGAGATGGACGTCGCTCACATATTTCTTGGCAAACCTTGGTTATACGATCGAGATGTCACATATTATAAAAAGTCTAACACTTGTGTCTTTGAATTCAAAGGAAAGAAGATTTGACTATCTCTTAGCCCCCCAAAAGAGGTAAAGACCCCAGAACACTAGGGAAGTGCATCCAAGCAAACCCCTTCGAAAACACTCAACATCATGAAACACCAGGGTTATTTATGCTCTAGTCGCCATACGGAGTAATACAGTATTGTCCAGCCAATTTACTGAGGCTTCTCAAGAAGTACAACCTTTGTTGAAAGAGTTTGAGCAGTTGTTTCCTAAGGAACTACCTGAATTACCACCTATGCGTGACATTCAACATGCTATCGATTTGGTTTCAGGTTCTTCACTGCCAAACTTACCTCATTACAGAATAAATCTCAAGGAACATGCCGAACTTAAACGGCAAGTGCAAGTAGATGAGATCAGGGAGAGTCTTAGTCCCTGTAGGGTACCTACTCTACTTACGCCCAAAAAGGACAGAACTTGGCGTATGTGTGTGGGCAGCAGAGCCATCAACAAAATCACCGTTAAGTATAGGTTTCCTATACCCAGTGTTCAAAATCTCGGCGAGATCTCGAGGGGCTTGAGACAAAATCTCGCCTCAATACGGTGTCTCTACCATTTCTCGACATTTTCTACCATTTCTCGACATTTGTCGACCAGTTTGTAACAGTTATTATGTTTATTCTTCTCTTAAAATATAATTTTACTGGCTCATTTGGTCTTCTATGATCTTTTATTAGTGTAACATTATCGAAAATAGTCAATATTACCCTAGGTTTGCATTTAAACTTCATACCGACACTGCCAAACATGGGTGTAAACCCAAACAACCACCATGTGTAACTATTTATACAGCTTTATAGTTTAAATATGTTTATATATGCTAAAATAGGATTTCATTGAAGAGCCTTAAAATGGTCATTTTATGGTCGAAACACACATTTTAAGCCTTTGCGGATTTTGTGCAGTGTCTCACCGAGATCAAGATCTCGATTGAGATCCTCCGAGATCTTGGTTTCCCAAAGGGTCGTGACACCCTCAAGACTCGAGATTTTGAACCTTGCCTATACCTAGACTTAATGACATGCTAGACATGATGGCTAGAGCGAAAATCTTTCTTAAAATTGACCAAAAGAGTGGGTATCACCAAATTCGGATTACACCCGGTGATGAATGGAAGACTGCCTTTAAGACGAAGGATGGTCTATATAAGTGGCTTGTCATGCCTTTTAGCCTGACTAATGCACCTAGTACCTTTATGAGAATCGTGAATGAGGTGCTACGACCATTCAATGGAAAGTTTTTAGTGGTTTACTTCAATGATATCCTCATCTTTATTAAAACACAAACCACCCATCTGAATCACTTACGGCAAGTTTTCCAAACACTTCTGAATAAAAAACTTTTTGTAAATTTAAAGAAGTGTATATTTATGAGTGATCAAGTTATTTTCTTTAGATTTATTGTTTCAACACAAAGAGTATCTACGAATCCTGATAAAATAAAGGCACTTGTTAAGTGGCTAGAACCAACTAACATCCATGAGCTGCGGAGCTTTCATAGCTTAGCTACCTTTTATAGGCAGTTCATTTACCGGTTTAGTTCCATCATGGATCCCACCAGTGATTATATAAGAAAAGGGGAGTTCCATTGGACTAAGGGAGCTGCTAAGGCTTTTGTTGAAATTAAGAAGTTGATGACGGAATCACCAGTTTTACGTCTCCCAGATTCTCCAACGTCTTTGAAGTGTAGTGTGATGCATCTAGCATTGGAATTGGTGGCGTCCTTGTTCAAGAAGGACATTATGTTGCTTATTTTAATGAAAAATTTAATGAAGCCAAACAACGGTACTCCACTTATACAACAACATCAACAACAAAGCTTTATCCCAACTAAATGAGGTCGGTTACATGGATTCTTGTCCAATAATCAGCTTTGTTCGATGTCATACTTGTAATAAGGCTTAAGCTATACATGTCTTTCTTCTTCAGTACCTCCCCTAGAGTCATCTTAGGTCTGCCCCTAACTCTTTTAGATCCTTCAACTTGAATCAAATCACTCCTCCGTACGGGGGCATCGAACGGCCTCCGTTGAACATAGTCATACCATCTCAAACGACTTTCTCATAGTTTATCATGAATCGACACTACTCCCAAATCAGCTCTAATACAAGCATTCCTTACCTTATCCTTCCTAGTTTTGCCACACATCCATCTTAACATCCTCATCTCAGCTACACTAAGTTTATCTATATGATGCTTCTTAACTGCCCAACATTCTGCACCATACATCATAGCAGGTCGAATGACTGTCCTATAAATTTTTTCTTTAAGTTTTAAAAGAATACGCCGATCACACATCACTCCAAACGCACTTCTCCACTTCATCCATCCTATTTTAATCCTCTGTGAAGCATCATCATCTATATCACCTTCTTTGTTTATGATTGAACCTAAATACCTAAAACGATCACTTTGTTGTATCTCCCTCTCACGAATGTTCACCACCTCATTATCCGTCCTTGTGTGACTAAAGTACACACCATATACTTCATTTTCGTTCTACTTATCTTAAAACCTTTTAATTCTAATGTTGATCTCCATAGCTCCAACTTGGCATTAATCACTGCTTTTGTCTCATCCACCAAAATAATATCATCAATGAAAAGCATGCACTAAGGAACTTCATCTTGAATGTCTCTGGTTATATCATCCATAATGAGGACAAACAGATAAGGGCTTAAAGCTTATCCTTGAAGTAACCCCATTGGCAACGGTATTCCACCTATGATAAAGAATTTTATGCGGTTGTCCAAGCCTTGCGCTACTGGCGATACTATTTTTTACCGCAAGAATTTGTTTTATATTCTGATCACCAGGCATTGAAATACTTAAGTTCCCAAACGAAATTAAACCCAAGATATGCAAAATAGGCTGAATTTCTACAAGAGTACACATTTTTACTCAAACATCGACCTGGTGTTGAGAATATTGTCTTTGATGCAATAAGTTGGGGTACACATGCCACTCCTTCCCCAGAATATAAAAAATCAAAGTAATGTACTATACACCATGAGCATCAACGTTATAGGTTTTGAGTGAGTCAAGGAGCAGTATCCTACTTGTCTAGATTTTAGTGAGCCTTTCACTTCCCTGAGTGAAGACTCCCTTGTAACCCATTCAGATTACCTTATCAGAGATGGGTTCCTTTTCAAAGGAAGTAGGTTGTGTATTCCTAGGACTTCATTGAGAGACTTCCTAATCGGGGAATTGCATGCTGGTAGAGTAGCCGATCATTTCGGTCGAGATAAAACCATTGCCCTTGTTGAGGACTGATTTTACTTGCCTAGCCTGAAGAAGGATGTAACTCGAATCATTAGCCAGTGTCGAGCATGTCAAACTGCTAAACAGCAGAAGCAAAATACTGGCTTGTATACTCCTCTTCATATCCCTTAATACCCATGGCAAGATTTGAGTATTGATTTTGTGCTTGGATTACCTAAACTTTGAGAGGCCATGATTCTGTTTTTGTGCTAGTAGAACGCTTCTTGAAAATGGCCCATTTTATTCCATGCTCAAAGACTTCTAATGCCTCAATCGTAGCCAAACTTTTCTTTAATGAGGTCATCAAATATCATGGTTTACCTAAGACAATAGTGTCAGATAGGGATGTTAAGTTTACTAGTCATTTTCAACGAACTCTGTGGCGAATGTTAAGCATTAAACTCTGTTTCTCATCAGCTTTCCACCCTCAGACCAATGGTCAAATTAAGGTCATAAATAGGAGTTTAGGGAATCTGTTACATTGTCTTATAGGTAAACATCTTATTAATAGGGACCGTGTTCTTACTCAGGCCAAGTTTGCGTACAACCTTTCAAAGAACCAAACCACTAGTCTGTCTAACCCACTAACCTAGGTGATGCAGTCCAAGAAGGCCCAAGGCCCAAGCTCAAGTCGATAATGGGTCAGCCCAAAGAACCAGTTGGTATTGGTCCATTGGACCAACCCAAAGACCAACCCACACTGTTCACGTGAACAGTGTTTACGGTACTGTTCACGTGAACAGTACCAACAGCATAAATTTTCCTTCTTTTGTTATTTCTTTCCTAAATTATTCTTAGATTTTGTTTCCTAAAGTTAAGTTATGGATTGATATTTTGTAAGTTGTTTTTTTGGAAACTTTCCTAAATCTATAAATACAGGCAAGATTTCCCTTTTAATTTATCTTAGGATATTTTTTTTTAAGAGGACTAAATCCTTCCTTATTTTGTAATCTTTCTTAAGTCTATAAATAAGATAAAGAAGAAGAGAGCCAGCAGATTTAGACCAGAAAAAAGAAGAGAGTTTAGCTCCTGATTTTCTGGTTGAGTCTCATAGGTTGTGAGACTCAACCGAAATATTATGTTTTATGGTTTTCTTGTCCATCTGTTAATTCCTTCAAGTTCTTATTATTGCATACTAAATTGCGATACCATTAAGTGCTGATTTGATCAACGAAAGCTCGTGGGATTAAAGATTAAAATCATATCGACCAACTCTAACTAAACCAGTCCCGTTTTCAGATGTTAGGTAGTTTTCAAAAAATCACATCTCTCTCATCTGTGATCGGATCATCTCCAACTTTGGATATGTCTTCATAATCATTCCAAAGAGTATTTCCCATCAAGTTTCAAGTGATTTCAAGGGTTAGATTTCAAGATAAGTGGTTTTCTTCATTACTTTTCTCTGCAGATTTTGTATTGGACTGAATTAAGATCCTGTAGCAAAGAGGGCTTGTTAATTTGACTTGCTTTGAACCCTCATTGCCATCACTAGGACTCCCACGGACCTTATCCCTGTTGTGTATAGCTCTAGGACATTCGAGTCAACAGAGTCTTTTGTGCAGCACATACATGACTTGCATGCAGAGATTAGACGCATGATAACATTAAGTAATGAACAATATAAATCTAAGGCAAATGTGCATCGACGAATGCAAGAATTTCAAGAGGGTGAAATGGTTATGGCCAGGATTAAACCGCAGTGTTTTGTTAAATGAAAGTTGAGCAAGTTACATGCTCGCAATACAGGACCTTTCAAAATTATTAAAAGAGTGGGAGCTAATGCCTATGCGCTAGAGCTATCTACGAACATGGAATCAACAACATTTTCAATGTTGAGGATCTAGTTTCCTACCGGGACTCTTCTACTACCCCTTTAATCTATTCAAATGGTCTTGATGCCTTTCCTTTCACTGTCGATACTTCTGCATCCGATCCTATTTCTCTTCCTGCAACCTCTACCCCTCCCATACCCCTATTTGATCAGCGAGTTGAGGAGATTGTGGACATTCTTGATGAGAGAGTCGCTGCTACACATACTAGCAGTTCCTGGAGTTCTTGGTTCGATGGCGCGGACGATCAAGTATTGACTATTCTTGGATTTCTATCAAGGAGTTAGAGCGACTCAACCCAGCTCTACTTGAATACTACATCAGTTTTTATTCACCAGAGGTGAATTCTTCCAAACTGGGGAGAGTTGATGAGGACATCATGGGGGACCCACCCTTTATAGTGTACCACCGGAGGAGACATAGGCTTCAACCTTCCCCTCCCCTCTTGTGGTTCAATGATGAGTTCTGAGGATATCATTTAACTAGGAGCAGAAGCTAGTGCAGCAGCAGTGGAGCCTACACCTTTATTTTATTGTTGGTTTTAGGAACCGTTTGGTTACATTTTATTTTAGTATTGGTTTTAGAAACCGTTTGGTTCTATTTATGTTTTTATTTCTATTTCCATTTATATTTGAGTTAGTATTTTTATCTAATTATTTCTTTTATTGTAAAAGAAGAGGCGTGGACCCTTTCCCGATTTAGCTTTCTTTCTTTTATTTAGTTATGCGATTAGGGTGTAAAGCCTATATAAAGGCAACTTTTATAATTGGAATGGATTATGCAATGTTTAATGAAAAAAGACTCTCACAGCTTCTCTCACTCTCTCACGGTAATTCCCCTTCCCCCTCTCTTCTCTCCCTTCTCTTTCTCTCTTCTCGATTCCTCCCTATCCTCTATTTCTCTCACAGCGGTACTAACCCCCCCTTTTCTGTTACGGCATACCGCCCTTTTTCTGTTACTACAAACCCCCTCTCTCTCTCGCCCCCTCCCCTTTCTCTCTCCCTCACAACAAAGCCCCCCCTCCCCCCCTCCCCCATTTGCTAGTTATTTGTCGACATGTTCTCTTTTTTTCCCGATATTGTTCTTGCCGTTTTCTTGTTCTCTACTAACCTGGACAACAACTGTTTTGGTCGTGTTCTATCTCTAAACCTGTCATTACAACCTATTTTGGTTAGTATTCCTTGTCTTTTACATTCTGCCACCAAAACATCGTGAAGGATTCAGTGAACGTCTTGAAACGCAGTAACACAAGTAAATAATTCTGATTTCATATGATCATGAGTTTCCTTTTCTACTAAGCATTAAATCCTACAAGTTTATGAGTTTGACAGTTCTTGCACATTAGTACTTCATAACATGTTCTTTAATATTGATCTACTATGACGTCTAATTGAATATTGTTGAATTGAGAGCATGTCACCTAGAATTATAATGCGGATTACATATTGCTATCGTGGTGTTAATCATGTATGCAGTTCATGTGTGTTGCTGTCACATCAAACCATACCTTTTAGTGAGTCTTTGTAGTTAGCCTTCATGTTAGAGTAGGTTAGTCTAGAAACCTTAGGCTGTCCTACTTCATAGTGGTAATCTGGTAATTAACCACAATATTCAAGGGCCCATGGAAATAAGGAATGGTAATAGTGTAAATAATCAGAATTTTAATTTCCCTCAAAAAAACAAACAGACCCTTAATGGTAGAATTGTGATATATAAGGCAAGTAAAGAACAAACATACCCCTGGTGGCAGAATTGTAATATGGAAGGCAAACCAGCCCCGAAGGCGAAGAGTGTGTTAATAGAATAGGAGGGTAATGCAAGAATGAACTCTAGTGAGTGGGGGCAAAGCTAGAAGAAACTACAAAGGACTAAAATAAAAATAACATTAGAAACTAGAGGGCTTTTGTGGGTTTCAAAGTTTTGGCTGTATGCGCAAATACCAAAAGTGATCTTCAACCTTAGAACCATAAATAGGACTTTATGACCCAACTCAGATTTGAAAAGGGAGAATGATTTCCTTCAATACAACTTCTTTGAAATCTGAAAATTTTAGGGTTAGGGTCGTAACTTAGATCTCTCTCAAAAGCCACAAACAGAAACTGCGAAAATCGACTGAAAAAATAATAAAAATTCCCTGAAAGTAACCCGGGCAAATGTAGTAGTTTCAGGTTTCTTTAGAGGGACAGATGTCACTACACATACGAGATAATGATGCCAAACACTCCAAGTAAAGTTGCCCTCAAGTAATGAATACTTGCACAAAGTTTCAGAGAAAAGGGTTTAGGATTAATGGAGTTTTGATGAACTCCACCTCAAAAAAGTGGTCATGGGCTCTATTCTCCTTGGGGCCACTACCTACCTAAAAAAAAAAAAACTCTTCCCAACCCAAAGTACCACCAACGTCAGGGAATATGGAAAGAAAATAGCAAATCTAAAACTAGCATGACTGAAGCTAAAAATAGGAACAGAATAGTAACTGGAAGAAGATGTTCAGAAATCAGAGTAGAACCTTGGAGCAAAACGAAATCATTGGAGACAATAACAAACAATCAAGCGTAGGGTAGACAGCAAGTTACTGACTTCTATTTATCCCAATAGAATTCAGATGTGGGGATATAATGGTGGCCACACACCATAACGAAGATCGTTAAACGACTCTTAAAATGGCACCTACTCTGATCCCATGTAACAAATTAGAAAAGGAAGGCTACCCAAGAATATAAAACTATAAGAGAGAGAGAGAGAGAGCACTAGAAGAAAGGCGGGAGAGAGTGTATAAATTCCCCTCCTCCTGCTGTATATATAGAAAGCAAAAGAGAACAAAAACAGTACTTAAGACTCTCTCTTAGTTACAATCCAACTAAGTAGAAAGACCTAGTCAACAAGACCAACTCCTAGTCTACTAAAAACACTACTAGTAATGAGCCTTTATAATTAGACCCAGTACAAACATAATAAAAACAAAGCCAAAGGTAATAGGTTTACTAGTCAAGCCCATTTACATTATTTATTATAATTAAAAGAGGGGGAATGGGCCTAAGTTAAGTGGGTTCATTCCCTTACAATAACAACCCTTATATCTTAACACAAGGTATAGCTCATAATTCAAATCTGCATTAGAACATCCTATTGTTGAACTTATTTGTTTCTTCAATTCATTTGGTGAGATTGGGAAACTGGCAACTGTTGCAATTTAACTAGCATCAGCTAAAGCCAACTACATATCCCAACTCTTTAACTCTCCACCCATTTCTTGGCGACTACATCAGTCTTTCCCTTTTTTGAACTAAAGCATATATGATTCAGATTTTAGAAATTAAGAATGGATAAAAATCTGCAACAGCATAAATAATTTGCAGGAAAACCCTCTTTAAGTTTCTATTGGAATAGCCCTTCCTCTCTTTCAATAGTTCCAGTTTACTTAAATGGCATTAATCTTTCTTTAGTTCACATAGCTTCTTCTAAAATAAGGTAAGGAGTCAACAGAAACATGAAATTTTTGCAGACCAGTTTTTTTTTTTTTTTTTTTTTTTTTGGTGACTAAGCCAGAGGATTGGATTGACGCTGAAAGCTCTTTTGGATAGGAAAGGCTTCAAAACAGGGGTCGAGTTGAATAGTTTAGTTTATTTTCTTGTGGCAAAGGTAGGAATATGAAAATTTTCAAACATCACGACATTGTTGGACTGGATTATGACCTTCCTGAATAAGTCGATCGCAACTCAAAAGGTAATCGAAACTCCTGATTTCAACCAAAATCCAACATTGACTCGGAGGAAAATCCAACATTGATCTTGAAGATGTACATTTGTCTCCCATATCACAACAAAGTTAGATAACAAAATCACAATTAATTTTTCGAACTGATAATGAAACAAACGCAGACATTTGCATAGAAAAGTTCAATAACATAAAGAATCTCATCCAGTATTTAAAAGAAATTAAATAATAAAAGATGAGTAGCACAAAACAGGTGGCTCGAAGCATCCAGACGATTTTCTAGAGAAATGATTATCACAATCTAACCTATGTTTACCCCAAAAAAAAAAAAAAAAAAAAAAAAAAAAAAAAAAACATAAGAGGGAACTGAGGTTACGAGAGAACTTCACAATAGCTTTAGTAGCGATGAACGAAACCCTAGTGCTATCCGGATGGAGAGAAGGAATCTACCTGCCAAGGAGAGTGATAGTCGTTAGTGATTGCCATTGCTCAAGTCTGCGAAAGATAGTGAGAGGTCAGCGTTTGGGTGAAAAAAAAAATGAGAGAGTTGAGGTTTTATTGGGCAACATAACAGAAAAAACAGACCAGATTTAAGGTTTTACTGTATAAAAATCTGATATTTTTTGTTCCCCAAACAATTACAAAACAGACAGGAACGTTTTTTCAGAGGGTTACCTTGCAGAGCCTACGAATCAGGGTTTGAAAAATCCGAACCAATGTGGGATCCAAATCCTCTCGCGCGGCAATCGGAATTATCGATTGATCCAACAGTTTGAGTGCATACCAATATATTGATACATGTGCTAAATGAATTCCAGCTATTGGAGTACCTTGGCAACCGAAACTGCCATAGGAGAGGATTTCTATACCCGATGTGAAATGGATTATCAAATTCATATTCCAATCATTTGGATCGGCCTGGAATGGTCCCATTATTTATTGAATTGGTTTGGGATTTTTATTTTTTTTTTGGTAAAAAGAAAATCTATTAATAAATAAATCAAGAATTTCCCAAGGTTTCATTCACATCTCCTTCATGAAGCCAATAAGTGTTTTACTCAAAAAAAATGAAGCCAATAAGTGGACAATGGTCATTCAACCAACCCCAAAATGGTTAAGGCAAGGGTATGAGCTGATTTATTTGTTCCCTTTGGAATAAAATAAAAATTACAATACTGAAAACCATAAACTAAAAGAAGAATGTCTTGGATGATTGGTTGGAGAGAAAGCTCGCACAAAGAATTTTTGGCAGAAATAATATCATTCACCTCCTTACAATCTACTTCCACCACCACTTTCGAAAGATTTAAGGATAACGCAATTTGGACTGTTTTTCTTATAGCAAGAGCTTCTCCAATTTTTTGAGATGAAAACTGAACATTTCTATAGGAAGCTTTAATAGTGATGCCCAAATGATCGCTAAAAATAAAATCATACCTACTGGGGTTCTTCTCAAAGCTAGCATCTGTATTTAATTCAATGCAACTAGGGAGAGGTGGAGTCCATTGAACCGAAGAGGGCAAAAGGTTCCTCTTTGAAGAATGACCACTAGAGAGGAGAGAAACATTGTAAAATTTAGACTGAATAGATTTAGCCTTTTTGATGACCTCAATAGGATTCCAATCACGAGATTCAAAAATAATGTCATTACGAGCTCTCCAAAGGTACCAGCAAATAAAAGTAGCAAGACTAAAAGTTTTGTCACTGTCTCTTTAGATTGATAGAAAATGATCTACCATTTCTCAATCCATTGATGGAATTTTATGTTCTCTTCAATCGAAATTTTATGAGATAAAGAATCCAAACCACAAAACTTTCGAGCAAATGGGCAAGTTAGCATAATATGCTCTGGAGTTCCCATATCACTCCCACATCTTCTACATTTGTGATCAATCAGAAGATTTCTTTGAGAAGGCCCTCTCCTTAGGCAATACCTTGATTGCAAACTTTTCAAATAAAGGATTTTATTTTGGATAAGAATTTACAATGCCAAATCCTATTCCACACTTTTGGAATGGATTGCCAATCTTTAATTTTAAAAGATGATGGAGCTGTAAGGATGCCAATTTTGGCACCCATCCAGAGAAGCTTGTCCTCCTTAGGAAAGAGCGTAATGATAAGTGTGTAATTTTTATATTTTTATTCCTTTTGCACTATGCTTTTTTAATATATTTTACGTCTAATTGAACTGAATAGAATAAATTTTATAAGTTTAGCATATTTTAGAGACTTTGTGAATTAATTGCTAAAAGAAAAAACAAATTTAGCATTATTAATATTAACGTTTTGAGCTTTATATAGGTTTTTGACATGAAAAGAGTTCCAAAATTAAAAATTTGTCTACAATAAAGTTGTAGAAGACGTCTCAACTTTTTTTGAATAGTATTATGGAGAAAAATTCGAGTTCGTTTGGGCCTCCAAACATTGCCTCAAAGTCTGATACGAAAATCTAATATGAATCAGAATTGGAGCAACCGTACGATCTGATTAAACAATTCAATGGCGGATGAAATTTTCATAAAGAGTCTCCTACTCAAGTTATGAAACTTATAATAAAAGACACCAATGAAGAAAGAAAACTCTACAATTTCAGAATTCTAAATAGATAAGGAATCATACACAAATAATGAATCCTACACAAAG
Organism: Protea cynaroides; assembly: GCA_028583415.1. Classification (NCBI taxonomy): domain Eukaryota; kingdom Viridiplantae; phylum Streptophyta; class Magnoliopsida; order Proteales; family Proteaceae; genus Protea; species Protea cynaroides. Next base: position 74,113,274 of record CM053274.1, read on the forward strand.
AAGAAGTTCTAAGCTATAAATGATTGCCATGTTTTATATATAGAGCACTAGTGTTAAAGATAATCAATCTCTCTCTCTCTCTCTTTTGCTTGAAATTTTTCTCCCTTTTAAAATATTGTAACGTCTGGCTAATTTTTTTATTCAGTTCAAGGGGATTTTGAAACTCAAACTCATGTCAATAGTGTAATTTCTATTCAGTAACATTGTTCTTCTTCTCTCTTTTATTGAAATTATTTATGTTATTCTTTTAGCTTTATTTATGATATTTGTTTGATTAATTCAATAATGACATGCTGAATCAGTTATATTAATATTAATTGCTAGATCTATAATCTTTATAACCCCCTTTTTTTTTTTAAAATTTTTTTTTTTTTTTTTTTTAAAAATTTCCTTTTTTTTTTTTTTTTTTTTTTTTTTTTTTTTTTTTTTTTTTTTTTTTTTTTTTTTTTTTTTTTTTTTTTTTTTTTTTTTTTTTTTTTTTTTTTGCGACGTAAAATGGGAAATTCAGATTATAATTCTATTTGTATACGTAATCGTCTTGGTTTTAATCACAAATAGCAAACAGTGATAGATGATTATGTCAAAGTTTTCATCTCATCATTGTGAATAATATAACCTAAGTTAAATAATCTCCGCTTGTATGTGATTATTGCTTAGATTGATCTATTTTTCACTCTCTTAATGTTAAATTAAAACATAAAGCCCTTTGTTTTTTTAATAGTTTATCCCCTAAAAATTAAAAAAAAAAAAAAAAAAAAGGATATTCAAAAAAAAAAAATAAATTAAAAAAAAAAAAATATTGTTATATATAGTCTTTAATTCTAATTGGGAGGGAGAGATTAACGTTACGATTAATTTTACTCATTGCATCTGTGGGTGGATATTTAACCAGTAACTGAATCTTCTCATCTAATTATTTTTCTATTTAAATTTTGTTTGTTTACTTTCAATTTGATTCAATCAACCAAAGACCCCTCGTTATTGTGTTTGCTTAGCTTTAATTAGTATATTTAGAATATAAATTTTAATTCATTCATTTTACCCAAGCTATAGTTTATTAATCATGTCACTAACAAAATATTTAATTAAAATTGATGCATTCATCAGACTAATGCAATTTTGGATATTAATCATGTCAGTAACAAAATTGCATTAGCCACATTTGGATGGAAAATATTTTTGATAAGATCCTTTTTTCTAGGTTCTCTTCAATGAATCTATCAAATATTTAACCAAAATTAAAGAGATCATTAGGCCTTGATTGATCAACCTTTCAATTCGGTAATGAGGGTATCCATCCGTCATCCTGAATATTAATTTTATCTATAATTTCCACATGCCATATAAGCCCATCATTGATAACAGATTTCGAGTCCGGATCAGCTGCATGTTCTAGAAGAGTAACAACTCTTCTAATACATTGTTTAGATGACATGTATCCCATGAGTTAACGGGTGCTAACTTTCGTTAACTCATATAACTCTAATTTCATATTTATTCCCATTACTCACTATTAATAAGGTAAGTTAACTGAAATGGTAAATTGGTTATATTATTCTTGAAAAATAAAATATTCCTTAATTAAAATTCATATTTGAATTGATAGATAATCTCTCACGATTTCTTAAGTTGTTTCTTCTTATTTTTATTTTTATTTTTATTTATTTTTATCGATTCAAACCCGAAGAAATAAATTATGATAATAAATCATAATTCCCACTTGTTGGCCTGATTAGTTGCATGTACAAACATTAAAAATCGTAAAATCTAAGAATAAACAAGAACATCTTCCCTATCAATTGCAAGTTTTCTTCCTCAACTTTCCTTTTCATTTTGATTTTATTTTTTTATACTAAAACCTAGGAGGAAGTTGCGAACCCATTTGGGGAAATCATGATAAAGAGAAGGAACATCATCTTCTTCATCATGAACCTTGGATTAATGCTCCTTCCCTAGTGGTTTCACAACTTAGATAATCAAGAAGTTTTCTCGACATTCAAATATGATTTTTGATTAAGGAAGATTTTATTTTTTAAATAAAAAATAACTAATTTAGTTTGTTCACCATTAAAATAAGAAGTAATGGATAAAAGAAAATAGAAATTAAAAAAAGAAGAAACAAATTAAAAATCGTTAAGAGTTTTATTAAATTGTGAGTCGTTAGAGTTTTATTTCTAATAGATTTATTTACCTTAAAAATTGTTAGAGTTTTATTTTTAATAGAATAACTTACCTTAAAAATCACGATTGCCAATTCACCAAATCAATTACCTAAATAAAAGGAATTACAAAAATAAAATTTATTTAGCTAACAGAAGTTAGCAACGTTAACAACTCTTCTAGTACATGCAGTGATCCGGACTCACAGATTTCCCTTCACATGTACTTCTTCATGCAATGGAGGAATTTCTTCCAACTTTAGCATCAAGAAAATTCGTGTTTGGAAAGTATCGAGATTTAAAAATCCTTGCCCAGTTTAACTCTAGAAATTTCCATATTCTCCATGCTAATTTAGCAAGGATGGCTTTATTTTGGATGAATGGATCTCTAAGACCGCGATCGCCTTTCTCTTTTGATCTACAACATCGTTTCAATGAAATCCAAGGAATACCAGAGTTGTTCTTATTTTGCCAGAAGAAATTTAATGCCTCTCTCCTAACATCCTTATTAAAAGATGTTGAGGGCTTAAAATGAGATATAGCAAAATTCATAATTGGAAGAATAACAAATTTCAATAGTATTTCTTTTACAGTCTCGAAAGTAGGTGAGATTTCCACCCCTTCAAATTATTAGAAATTTTTTCCTAGATATCCTTGAAAGCATCCTTCTTGATAGCCCCAAATTTAAATGGTAACCCCAAGTATTTGGACGGACCACTACCATATGAAATCTTAAAAATTCTAGGTATCCACCTTTTAATTTTAGGGTGGGTATTTGGACTAAATGTTATAGAAGATTTCTTGAGGTTTATACTCTATCCAGAGGCCGCAAAATAGATGGCTAAACAATTCTTAAGGGACATAATATGGTCCACCTTCACTTTAGAGAACAAGAGGCAATCGTCGGCAAAAAGAATGTGGGAAATACAGGAAGATGAAGACCGAAGTTGAATTCCTTGAATGTTGTCATCTGCCATCTCTTTTTAGATAAAGCAAAAGGGGCTTGGATACATAATATAAATAGGGTAAGGGAAAGAGGACCACATTGTTTAATACCTCTTGAAGGAGAAAAATTACCATGCTTAACCCCATTAATAATAAGAGTGAAAGAAACTAAGGTTATAATATTCAAGACAAGATTAACTTTACCTGGGTTAAAACCCAACTTTAGAAGAAGAGCTTTAATAAAACTCCATCAATCTAGCTTTTTTGCATATCAATTTTAAGAGCCATGACATAAGATTTTCCTTTCTTTTTTTTTTATAAAATTAAAAAAATTTATAAGCAATCAAAATATTGTCAGAAATTAGTCTATTTAGAACAAAAGCTGATTGAAAACGATTAATAATTTCATCAAGGAAATGCCTTAACCTCAGAGCAATGACCTTTGAAATGGCCTTCACGCAGACACCACAAAGGCTGATGGGTATAAATTGCTCCATTGACTTTGGCTCCTTCACTTTTGGGATGAGACATATGTAAGTTTTGTTTAATTCTTTAAGTATGATCCTTGTAGAAAATAAGTTTTATAAATCTGATAATATCCTTTTTAGCAATCTCCCAAAACTTTTGAAAAAATAGAGGAGGGAATCCATCCGGCCCAAGGGCTTTTAGGGAAGCCATGGTAGAAATAGTATTATAAATCTTATCATCAGAATGAATGGTACATACTATAGAATTAAGATAAACTGAAACCTTAAGAGATACAGATTGCATAGCAGCATTGACATACTAATGATCGATCCCATTTGATGAGAAAACTTGCTGAAAATAATGAAGGAAAGCTTCCTTGATGTCCTCCTCTTTGTTTGTCCAATGTCCATCCGATAATTGCAATTGCAAAATCTTAGTGGCACTCCTTCTTTGAACAGTAGAGACATGAAAAAAAAAAAAAAAAAGAGTATTGGAATCTCCATGATTTAGCCAATCAATCCTAGATTTTTGTTTTAAAAAACTTCATCCCTAATAAGCTTTTCCTCAAGTTTTTTATGAACATCAATCTCTTGTGATATAGAATAATCCACAGAAGGAAGGCTTTGGATTTTAAGCAGCTTGCTTTTATAGTAAGGAGTATTTGATTGAATTCTGCCAAAGATATTTCGATTCCAATCTTTCAAATAATTCTTACGACGAGCAAATTTTCTATTTAGGGTGGATCATAAAGAAGAAACATTTTGAAGCATATTCCAACCAACTGACACAGCTCTCCTACAATATGGGTGTCTAACCCACATGGCCTCAAAATGGAATGGACGAATACCCTTAAAAAGGCATCATTGTGTATTAAGGAGGATAAGATTGTGGTTAGATCCGAAGGTTGGTTTAATAACAACTATAGCATTTTCAAACCTTTGGAGCCAACTTGGGGTAGGGAAAGTCCGATCTAATATATTTCCAGGACCCTTCCGTTTGTTGTTCCATGTATATGAAGGGCCTTTAGAATTTATCTCCACAAGATTACATGAATTAATGAATTTATAAAGATAGTGCAATCTTTAGAGATAGAAGAATTATCTCCAAATTTTCTTGCCAAGATAAGTAAGAATTGAAGTCCCCCAAACATAGCCAATCACCTCCTTTGTGGTTCTGAAACTGCTCAATTTGGTCCCATATTTGTTCTCGCCCTACCCTAGATGGTTCTCCATGTACACAAGTGATGAAAAAAGGAGGAATGTGTGGAAACTGCACTGAGAAATCAATGAATCCATGGCTGTAATTAGGCTCATCGGGTCAAGGCCCTAGATTCCCGGGCCCATAGACCCTGCACCTAGTGTTGTCGAATCTACCAGTCATTACTCGTCCCGAAACGAATGAGTCTCAATTCATGAGAGACTCGGCTCATGCATGGTACCAGACCATGATGCCAGGTCCATACTGAACGCAGCACGACAGGAAAGGGTGAGTCGGAATGTATCAGTTGGGGAAGCAATTGAGTATTATCATGTTTGTGTAAATAAACTAACTACATTGCCTTGCCTGGAATGAGTTGACATTCGAAGAAAGACGAGATCTAATCGAGAGCTGAAAATCCCCCAACATCTATATTACCTCCTCCGATGGGACATTTTAGTCAAAATTTGGCATCTAAGACTGCTTCCCGAAAAGAAGGGTTATTGGCTTCAGTTTTTCTTCACCTCTCCGTGGGCTTCACATATAGCTTTGATCCTCTCTGTGGTTGCACACTTAGCTGCTAGCAAGTCAGCAACTGCTCTCTTTGCTGCAGCTCGCTCTGACGCAACTCGGTTAGCTGTTGCCCTCTCTGCACCGTCAAGCTTGTATACTCCCTTTGCTGGAGGTACAGGAATTCCTCCATGAGATCGTCTCAATGTTCTCTCCCTAATTCGGTCATGGACCAAACTCGAGGAACGTGACTCCTGGACGATGCTTCGTCTTCAACATTTGACATTCGTCTAGCTGAGTTGCGACTTCGGTGAGATCTCCCTAAATGATGGGTGTGTTAAGATTGGGTCAACCCTACCAAGTCCTGCCATGGTAATGGTGGAAGAGTTGTTGGAATTTGATTATTTATGTTTGCCTCAGCTGGCGTTACAATTGGGCAATAGTAGCTAACTGGGCCGAGATGGCTCTCGACTGTTATTAGGTAGCATACTATGCCCCCCTGGTTTACAGCTGATGGCGTTCGACAAGTAAAGGATTGGAGACTGATGGGAGGGAAGCTTCATCATTCCCGGTGGACTCTTCATGATGGGATGAAGTTTTATTCGCCTGAGTGTTCTTTCCACGGCTGTTGTTATGTGTGTTCACCATCTCTGATATTGTGATTGAGTTTAAGAATAAAATACACTCAAACGGGTCCATAGTGGGCGCCAAACTGTTGCTACTGAAATTGGCAATGCTGATGTGCCCTGTAACCTAAAACAAGAGAAGGATCACTGGGGGTCGGACTGGGTAGTCCGGCAGCCACTTGGACTATCAAGTTAGTAACAAAGCAAGCAGTATAGAGATTATGTAAGATTGTAAGCACCTTAGAAAGTGGGGTAAGACTTAAGTATTCTCTGAGTGTGTAAAGAAGTCAGTCCCTGTGACCTGTGACCGTTAAGTGTTTATAGACTTACAGAGTGTCTAATTGGAGTCGAATGCACCGTTAAGGTTGTGGAGTCAATGTAGGTAACTACCACCTGAGTGCTTTAGTCGGTTATAATCTTTAATCCTTGGATGATGATATCACGACTAGGAAGTGACTTGCCTGTCGTATTCCTAAGAGTCCAATGAGCATCATTGACGGTGGGGATGGTGGTCCAAGGTACGTCTATGGATTCTATTCCCATTCCCACGCAGAGTATGGATAAAGTTCGATGGTTGATCGGATTCCAACAGCTGTACGCTAAGTACTTGCGAACCTGACATATGATGACGTGTGTAGTCTCTTGATATTGAAAGAGTATAATTGGAATGATACGTGTTAGGACACGTGTCACATCTTCATTGGTAGATAAGATACACCATAAACATGATCCAAGTTAACTTTTAGGCCATGCCTAAGTTTCCGAAGCAATGACAGCGCTAGAGGAAAGAAATACTCTCCCACGGCAGGAGGTTCCTGCCGCTGATCCAAGGGCTGGGGATCAGTTGGCCCACCTACCAATACATGGGGAGGTGGCCCGGCTGAAATCCTGCCCTTGGCAGGCGGCAGGTCGGCGGGAGAGAATTTCTACACCAGCGCTAGAGGGTTTTACCGGACTGGTCGATGCGGATTCAAATCGTCTCCTCCCTGTACTTCAAGGAGGAGACGCGGCGACCCCACTGGATGGTTGCGATGTGGAGGTCGGATGAATCCCACCCTTCTGTTCGAGCCGACACTCTCTTGTCAGCTCGGCTTGTCGGCTCGTTCGAGTTGACACTCTTTTGTCGGCTCGAACGGAGAGTTCGGATTCATCCGACCTCCATATGGCGATCATCCAGTGGGATCGCTGTCCCTCTGCCCGAATCTCAGGAAAGAGACGATTTGGATCCGGTCGATGCTGTGACCCGTGATGATTGCAGGAAAAAGACACAGGTAATTTAGGAAGAGAAAAAGAGATTGTTAATGCCTTCGTTCGATCGAATGGTCTATATTCAATATCCAGGATCCAAGGGCCGCGAAACCGGCTGCGTAGAATCTACTCCCCCACGCAGCCGGACAGTGTTTTAACCCTGTACCCTTAGTTTATTCGTTTGCCCTTGATTCGCGAACCAGTGCTTGCGCGCCAGAGGGAGAGCACCTTGCAGCGGCGACGGCGAGGACAACGAATGTGAGTTACCTTTCATTCTATTTCTCAGTTGAATCGCTAAAAGATATAAATTGAATTTGTTTTGTTACTCCGGAATCCACTACACAATTATCATTTCTCGGAATATTTTTTCTTCCAGGATTGGTTTGTTGGTCATTCAATCAATTGAAACAAATAGGAAAATAAAACGATTATAATCACAGAATGTTACTCGGAGGAGTCATCGAGTGTGCTGTACCAGGACAGGGGTGGTTGAGAATGCCGGGAGGGGTATGGGGTTCCACCTCTGCTTCTACTTCAGAGTTTGAACCAAAGGGTTCTTGTTGAAATTACTAAAAAAATGAAAGGGGATGGAAGCCATGAAGGATGACTCGAACACTTGCTATTTTTAGACATGTTGTCAAAAATCAAAACAACAACCAAGCGATTTATCTTTATGGCCTAGAAACTAAACTCAAAATTTGGTTCCCTTTGGTTCGATTTCTATTTTGAAGTGAAATGGATTTCACCTGAAATCCACTTGCTCGAGTAGGAATGAACTTACTATTTCAGCTTGAATGCAAGCGCAGGCAGGTCTATGGCTTTTGCAAGCATCATCTCAAGGTCATGATGCTTGAAAGAGTAGGTCTTCTTGTAGCCGTAGTGTTGAACAGAGACAACAGAGTTGACCCAATAGAACATGATGTGGATAAGCTTGGCAAGCTATTTCCACCTCTTCAATTTCGGCTGCATTTTTTTTTTTTTTTTTTTTTGTTGAGAAAGAGCAGATGTGGATAGGCTCAACCATTTCACAAAACTCTGAGTTAAACTATCCTGAAGATGGACCAATTTTCCATGGTACTATTTAAATATCAGCTTCTGCATGATTAGTACTATATTGTCTCTGTGTACATGACAGGACAAATGAGATTCGAGCTCCGTTTAATTTTCTTCCAATTAAGGTAAATATTTGAGAAACAGGGTCTTTTTGATGCAAGTGAAATGCATGATGAATGCCTGGAGAATTTGTTGGTGCAATAAGTGACTAAAATATGGTGTTCTGGAACACCGTTATCGGTAGGCTTGTTAAATCAGGAGATTACAACAAGGTTTCCGGTTGTTTCTAACTTTCTTCTTATGTGGTGGGAATTTTGGGATGGTAACTTCTGCATTTATTTATTTTTATTCATGTCAGCATCTGCATGTTTGTTACAATAATTCAGACTTCTGTCGAATTGGGACTTGTCCTTGTAGAGAGACAATTGCATTTCGTTTCACATCAACTTTGCTTCCACCCAAATCCACATAAATCTACTCTATAACCATACCCCTATTGGAAGTGTGACCCTCCCCTCTTTCACTTCACTCCTGACCAAAGAAAACCTAGAGTGGCTTTGAAAATTGCAAATTAAAACTTCCTTTGGAATATGGAGCACTTCTACTACAAACATTAGAGCTAGATAGAAAATCTTACTCATCATTTTGTTGTTTCTCAAAATGTTTTATACCCCACTGAATATTGCTTAACGAAGTATACAAGGGCCTTTTTCTGGTATCGTCATTAATGAAAATTTTCTTTATTGAACATGAAAGTGAGGGTAACTGACTCATTCAGGCTCTCTTTGGTATAGTTTATATTTATGTTTATGAGTTATTTATGAAAAATCCTTTATGAAAATAAATTATGAATCATTAATAATAATCGTTTAATACCATTAGACATAAAGAAGTAATAATAGATTATCACAATAATGATAAAAACCATCTAACCTATTTGTAGATTTTAGATCATATCAATTTATTTTAAATATAAATAAGTACTATAAATCATACCAAACAACTACATATGTCATAATGTATTATATAATTAATTTTATAATACCTACCAAAGAAAGCCTCAGTCTTGTTTCCTACTTTTCCTGGCTTCTCAGTCAGCTTGTCTGAGATGGCATGTTATAGTGAATATGTGTGTTCTTTTAATTGGCTTCTGTTCTTTTGCTAGTCATAACCTCTTTGGCATTGAACACACGGTATGTATTTGTTCTTGTCCTATTTTATGTACTATGGACAATTGTCTATATTTCTGTAAGTCATAGCAACTTAAAATTTTGCTATCCTTTTCTTTAAAAGTAGAAATGGAGCTGGTTATGCATTCTCAGTTACACCTCAGTTTCTCTTCTGACTGTTTTTTAAATTCTTTATGATGCGGAGTATGATTTGAATCTTTGATGCTTGCAGGATTGTATCATTCCTCTGCTTGCGTGGTTCTATTTTTATTTGTTTAAATCAACAGTAAAGGTGCTTCTAACGTATTCCAGCGATCACTTCAACTCACTTCCACCCACTTGTTTGCATAAGTGACCTTTGTGAGTACTATGCGTTGAGTGGATTGTCTTCATGCATCTAGATTATTTCTTTAGGTGTTCTCACCTTAGGATACTATATTTTTCCAATCGTATGTGCACGGTCAACACAATTGCAAGGAGATATTTTCTACAGTTCAATTGAACCCCACTTTGGAGACGTTTTTAATGAAAAAGTCTACCTGGTGTAATGAATCTGGGTAATTGTCAAGTCGTATTCTTTTGGACGGTTGGAAAAAAAATCAATTATATTTTCAAAATTGGTTGAGATAATCGAAAGATGGAATGGTTTTAGTAATTTGATGAAATGTACTTTGTGATGATCTCCTTTCATGGGATAAATTGAATGCTGCGAATCTATATTCTTGTATGCATGTCACTTTCCAAGTACAGGGTATGTCCTTTATTTGTTGGAATCAGCAGATACCCTCTGCTTCTGTCAAGAATAGAACGCTGTCAGCATGCACATGCAACATTGTTAGGGTGGGACCAATGCATGATAGGAGATTTTCCATTCAAAAAAACCAACCTGGGATGATAGTACTGTCCATTCTGTTTATGGACATCCTAAATCAGTCAACATGTCCTCAATCCTTATGCTAATGCTTGTGTTTGGCTAATTGAGACTTATTTCCCATTCCATTTCGTTGAAACAAACTTGTCAAGATTCATGATTCAATGGGTCTGGCTAAAGGTTTATACTGACTACCAAGCTGTCAGCCCTTTTTTCTATAGGAGTTTCAAGAGTAGGGTTCACATTCAATGTGGGGCAGTGTAGCTACTGAATGAGTATGATAGACCGATAGTACCTAGATGGTGTAGAAAGAATAGATATTCTAGGTATTACTATGCCTACATTAATCAGCTGATAGTTATCCAGTGAATCTCCTGTATAGGCGACAGTTTAGATTGGTAATAAAATATTTTCATCTATGGTGTTAAAGCCAACTGTAAAGCTTTTCCCACTACTAAAAGCATGCTAATACAGGGAGTATCCTATTTATTCCATTATTTACTTCTCTCTCTCTCATGTTTTATTATGTGCAGTGATGTACAAGAGGCTCCTCCATGGGGGTATACTACACATGGTTAGGCATTACTCAAGAGTATCACCACCCTCTCCTGCACATGCGGTCCCCGTCATTCGAGTGCACAATAACATAGCCCAGCTAGGCTGCCCAAAGGAGGGCCCCAAGCCTCGGCAGCTACTTTCACTTCCTGCTTTCCCTAACCTCCCTCTCCCTGGGAAGAAGTTAGTCAGTGTCCCTGGGCAATCTCCGCATGTCACTGCCATCAGCTGGGTCAAGTACTACTTTGATGACATCCCTGGCTCTGTGATTCAGTCCCATTTTAACAAGGGCCTGGTGAGTATATGCACAGTGGAATTTCTTTTTTGTGTTTCATGGAGTTTTTCCTAACATATTAGGATCTCATTGTAGATTTGTAAATATTAGATTTAATTGCAATGAAAAGTATGCAGATCCTTACATATAGGACTAAGCAAAATGACTTATGTAAACGTGAATTTTTTTTTGGCAATAATGGTCCTACATCATATCGAAATTGTGGATTTGGATTTGGGGAGGATGAAATCCATTATTTCCCAGATCCCAATCCCGTGATCAACATGGACCCAAGGGAGTAGATAGTGGAAATGTGGCCTCGGAATGTTTAAATCCAGGATTTAAGAATTCTAAATTTGAAATCCAAGGTTTCCTGAATTTATTGTTTGCTTGAATAATAGGTTTTTAGCCTTGGTGTGACGATAAGGTTGTCCTATTGCAACCTGGTGGTCACGGGTTTGAAACACGGAAACAGCCTCTCTATGCTATGGGGGTTCAGGCTGAGTACGTTCTGCCCTCCCCACTCAGTTGCGGGAGCCTCGTGCACTGGGAATCCCTTTTTTTGAATATTAGGAATTCGATGGGAAATGTCCCAAAATGCAAATCCTGTATTTGATTCTTTAAAGCATCATGTCTCTTGGTTTCATGAATTTGTGTATAAAAATGTGTTTAATACATTACATACGGTCCATGTGGATACCATATTCTGCTGTCCAATGGTAAATCGACATGTGTCCAGAGTCTTGGAGCACATGTACCCTAACACATGTTAATCAAGAGAAGTTCACAGAGTCTCCAATGGTCAACACGTGGCAGCAGTCAGACAGTTTAAGTCGTTCCCCTGAGAATAAGGGAACAACTTCCTAATCGGCTCACCTTAGCTACATTCCAAGGAAAATGGAGTGGCTTGAGGACATATACGCTGGCAATTGAATCGATTACGATCGTAGGATCATTATCAAACGGTCAGTATTCTTAACTGCCTGAGAGGTCAATTGTCATTTGTTACGCAACCATCAAAAGGGTAATTCGGACATCTCCTAATCAAGCGGATTCTCCTATATATGTTCGTAAGTACGAAGGTATGTGGACAAACAATTTTACACTCAATCTCGTACTCAAACCTTACCTCATCTCTCAGGAAGCATTTACTCTTAGATTGCTTCATACTGTTTGCTCTATGAACTAACTTAATTATCAAAAGCCACTGGATACCAATCCACCCCTTGGTGAATTTCCTTGTGTTTTTAGGTTCAATCCTTGAACTCGGCTAGAACGTGTGAACTCGATTTCCACGTGTGAATTTGGCTAGACCAGTTTTCACCAGCACTAGTGGGGCAACCACCTATACCACCAGCATCTCTAGCACAACTACCAATCCCGCAGACATAGGCACCTCATGTACTTGGTTTACAATTACAGACAAGAACTTTGGAGCATCAATTGCTCAGTCTCCAAAGTCGGCTAAGTGAAATCGAGAAGAACCAGACAGGTTCCTCTATCTTGTCCAGGAAGAAAGAATACTGCGCCGACATGGAGTTGTCTCCAGAAATTATGTGGACCCCACTTCCGATGCATTTACCATGCCAAAGATTGATCCCTACAATGGGACCATTGATGTCACATCCCAATTTTGGACTAACCAATGGTGTGAT
>CM053274.1:74126503-74223925 GCA_028583415.1 Protea cynaroides
CCGTCATGAAAACCAACGGTTCAAACCAGGATCTTATATAGGCTATGCCAACCATGTTAAACCAAAACACATTCCACAGTAACAATCAGAGATAATTGAGTAAATAGCGGGAAGTCTTATTAATAATGAACTGAGGTTTACATGATAAATAATTAAATGATCCAGTTATCTTCAATTAACAAAAACATAATTAATACATATTACAAGTATCAAAATACGAAAGTTAAATACTAAGCGTAACCACGGTGGAAATACTCGCTTGACGAGTCATAATCGTCCTCCACAGCTTGCACATCCAATGCTGCCATTTGTCCATGCGTTGGTGTATTCATATAATCTTCAACGGTAACACCTACAATATCAGAAACTAAAAAGAATTGCCCGCGCGAGGGTCAGCTCTCCAATTTGACTCAGTAAGCAAACAAAACAATGCAACAAACATATGCATGCATTCAATTCATATCTTTGGTTTGGTTTTTAAGTTTGCAATGTGCTATAGAAAGGTTTAGTGGGCCCCGCACCTCTATACACGAGTGTGTGAATCCGCCCAATAGTTCAAACACCATTGCCGTCCCACATGCGCCCATCATGGAATAGAGATAGAGCTAAAGTGTCCGGATCACACACCACCAACACTTCTCCTGATGACCTACCCATACCAACACGTAAGCCCCTATTGGCGAGGGCTTGCAAACTGGGCTCACAACTAACCAATCCTAATGCCATAAAGTGTATCCAATGCCTCACCCCAGCATCCCTCAATACGTCCATAGAGATAGAACTAAAGCCCCCCCGGCAGAGTCAGAGACTACACGGTCCGAGACCACCTCCCTTGATGCCCTACGATGTAATAGTTCTGCTAAAGTAATGGCGATACGACGATGTCAGTGGGCAAGAGTTAAGTCAAGATAGAGCTAGTGTCTGATGGCCAGGTCAGAGACCATCATGCCACGTCCTCCCCCTGATGCTCCACTCGCATCCAAAACACTAACCACACACATACAATCACATACATATTCTTAGCATCATCATCATCATCATCATCATCATGTTATGAATAAACAGAATTAAATATGCATGAACAGTAATAGCAGGAATATTAGATGACTTGTGAGATGCACATTACAAGCATACAAGCATAGAATCAATCATGGCATTGGACTCAAATAAATAAACAGTTTGTTATTATTCAATTAGTTTAGGTCTTGTTCCCTCACCTTTGATTGATGTTTGTTCCTCTACCAAGTTTTGGAAGCCACTTTGAATCTATTAGGAAGCTAAACAATTAATGTATTTAAGTTAAGATTTTAGTTTATCAAGTTACAGTAGTCAAAAACCTTGTTTGGTCTCAAAATATACTTGCTGTTATCCTATGGTCGATGCTATGGTCGCAATATATGCCACCGTAGGACATACGGTCGATACCCTATGGTCGCATTACATGTGACCGTACCTGCGACCGTATGTTTCCTGAATTCTTCCTGAATGGCTGTGGTCGATACTTTTCTCATCCTATGGTCGACCATAGCTACGACCATACGTTGTTTGGTTGATTTTTATATTTCTCATACAAGTTTCTCCTCATGGATCACCAATGGGATTCACCCTAAGATCATTTTATGGCCTTTGATCACAGTTTATCCTTATCAATTATCCTTAACCTATTCTCTCATGGTTTTGCTTAGAAATTCTATAACCGAAATTGTTACATTAGATTCAACACATCAACTTGATGGAACGGAACCTATCCTATCTGATCTATCCTACAGAGTCAAGTCGATACCTTAAGCTTGTTGTAAAAAGATAGAAGTCTTATCTGCAAACCTTTCTCTCAGCCTTCTTTTTCAAATCTCCTTCTCCTTCACTTCCTCTCTCTCTCTTTCTCTCTTAGGTTTGGAATTTCAATCTGGATTCTAAAAGAGTGAGAGAGGCTAAGGAACGTCTCTTATATAGAGAAAAACCTCCATATAGAGTCTTCTTTTAATTAGGAAAGAGTCCTCCTCAAATTAGGAAAGTTTCCTAAACACGGAGTCGGTTCTGAGTTTGTACGGTCGATCATACGGTCGCATAAACCGTTGACCAAACAACCAAAACATGCGACCATAGGTCCTACGGTCGACCATAGGTGCGACCGTAGCCCTCAAAACTGCCACCATAGGTCCAAAATTTACTGATTTTTAGTTTTTGATTGGTTGCTTCCATACAAACTTAAACAGTCAACCACAACAAATAAATTTGACTTGTGGCTTACCTCGTCTTGTGGTTTCTTCATACAATTGGTTCACTCACTTGAGCCGATTATGATGGGAAGATCGGTCACGACACGAGAATGTAAGGTTAGACCGGTTTTGTGGCGTGCGGGTCTTACAACTCCACCACCCTTAACAGAAATATTTGCATGTGCGGATCTCACAACTGATCTGCAATTCCACTTGGATAACTTTTCATCCATGATGTTGTTACGTGGCTATTCTGATGCCATTTTTTGCTGAGCTTTCCGTTCAACATTTTAAAGGGCCCAATCGATGTTGGTTCAATAGTCTACCAATCCATTCCATTCGAAATTTTGATGAACTCAATGATCGATTTTTTGAGCACTTTCAGTCTCAGATGACACCAAAGAAGACGACTGTCAATTTGATTACTGTCAAACAAAATTGAGATGAATCTCTCTGGGCATTTCTGGCTTGGTTCAACAATGAAGATCTTGAAATCAAGAACCTAGATCAAGCTGTGATCTACACTGCGTTGATGATTGCAATCTCAGATCCAGAACTCCTGAAATCAATTTACAAGAAGACTCCAGTGAATCTAGCCGACGTGTGGGCTCGGTGTGCAAAATATGCAACTGCAAATGATGCCCTTTTGCTAGCACATAAGAAGGGTAAAACCACTAGTTCGGAGAAGAAGCGAACCGACTCTCAACAGGAGAATCCGAATTCTGGAGAAACAAGCTAGAAATAGAGGTCGGGCAAAGATGGCTTCACAGGGAAGCTTGCTGCCAAAACTGAGTTCGATTGGAGCACATGCACACCCCTGAATGGTCCAATGTCAGAAATCATGAACAACTTACAGAACACAAAACTCGAACTCGCCACACCACCCAAAATATTGGCAGATCCTAAAGAGAGCGATAAGAAAGTATTGTAGATTTCATCGTGACCACGGTCACGACACAGACAAATGCCGATTGCTACGAACAGTGATAAAAAATATGATCAACTGCGGACATCTCGTGGAGTATGTGGATGGCCCCCGACCTGAAAGACGATATTAGGGGCCATTTACTGCCTACAAATCGGCTGCACATAAAGGGAAGCAGCCACAATAAGAACTAGACAAGAGGACGTAGTCCAACTTGGCAACAGAAGTCACACCAGGGGATGTCAAAGCTTGCAAAACAGTTTTCTGAAGTTTACTTAAAGGAGCTTGTTGTAGCCAACTTCAAACTTTCAACTTGGACAGACACCAGATTAGTTGTCTATCCGAGACATAAGGCGATTAAGCCTTCACATTCAACCAGGAGGAGCACAAGTCCACCTCTATGAAGAATTGGAACACCAGAGAAGAAATATTAGCTGGCTTTGGCTGATAATGAGTTTGCAAGTTGGGATTACTGCAATCGGAGGATAGCAAGACCTGAACATTATACCGGGGCTATCATTGGAGGATCTGTTGTGGGTAACACCTCCAAAATTGGAAGAGAAGCATATGCAAACAGCATATGTAGCACATCTACTTCATTCAACCTCTATAGTACCGGAGATGTCATCACTAAATGTGATGGCAACCTATTGCATGTCGACTTCCCCCATGATGATGCAGTGTTATTACAATGGTGATTAATAAGGAGAATGAAGTTGAAAGAACCCTAGTGGCTAGTGGATACCAGCAGCTTAGCAGATATATTGTATTATCATGCCTTTAAGGCCATGAAATTAGATGACAGGTAACTCCGGCCTAACTCCGGTCTGTCACCTTTTCTCTGATCATTTTCTCTGGAGATTCAGTACATGTCAAAGGAGGAATCCAACTTGATGCCCGAGTTGGAACAAAGCTTAGGCGGAGAACCATTTCTATGACTTACTTGGTGGTAGATATACCATCAAGTCACAATGGGCCTATGTTTCTACCTACTACCTTTTCATGAAATTTTCGACCAAATATGAGGAAGGACATTGCAAGGTCGACCAGAAGCTATCTCGGCGATGCTATGCAGCTGACTTGGTAGCACACAAAGACAAGCTTCCAACACAAAGTATCATCATTGAAGACCTCCGAGATGAACTCACACAAGAGTGAGGAACTCTGACAGAGGAATTCATCCAAATCCCAGTCTTTGAAGAACAACCTGAGAGATATTTCCAAATCAAATTATCTCTACAAGGCAAGCAAAGGGAAGACCTAATCAACTTCCTCAAGAATTTTTTGTGCACCATACTCTCGATTTTTTGTGCACCTCTTATTTGGTTTAAAATATGATGCTTGATTGGTTAATTATTTTGGTTTAAAGGCTTCATGTTCAGATTTGATTTCCTATGCTGTGCATGTTACTGTTGACATGCTTATTAGGAGTCCTTCCTGTTTCTACTCATCCACCTATTAGACTCCTTCCAGTTTTGGATACCCTTGAGTTAACCTTGTTGGCTACTACATGTCTAAACCTGGTCAACATTGGCTGGTCCGATTTTGACTTTTGAATTCTGTAGAAAATGCACTTGCATAGTTACCATATTCCTAGCAGTGCAAGGACTTCTTCATAATTCAGAATCCGATTGATTACTTCCATCTTTGGATATCTTGTTCCTTATCTGGTTTGCATCCTTGGGTAGTGATGCAGTCCAAGTCTACTCCAGAAGGGGCTGAAAGAAGAACCCTCCAAAATTGGGCCAGGCCCAATTGGCTGACCAACCCACACTGTTCACGTGAACAGTATTCACGCGGTACTGTTCACGTGAACAGTACCAGCAACAAAAATTTTCACTCTTTTGTTAGTTCTTTCCTAAAAGTTGGTTTCCTAATTTCATTGTTTAGTTTGTTTCCTAATATTTAGGATAGATTGATAGTAGGTGTCAATTACTTGGAGACCAAGTATTTACTTTCCTATTTTCAGATTTAGAAAGTTTTCTTTCCATTGTATTAAAACCTTCCTATGTTATAAGGAGGTTTAGTTTTAGTAGTTTTCTCTCTTTCCTATTTTAATTGTAAGGATTCTCATTATAAATAAGAGGAATAGAAGCTGGCGGTAGCTCTTAGAGTTTTCCAGAAAATTAAGAGATTGAACTCCTATTTTCTGGTTGAGTCTCCAAGGTTGTGAGACTCAACCACTTGTTTTTTTTTTTTTTCCTTTGAGATTCTATTTTCTGTTTTGATTTACAAACACCATACCTTGGCTGGCGACATTGATCTCCTGCAAAACTATATCATTCCTTTGCTGATTTAATACAAAACATCAAGTCTCAGCTGAATACTACTCCAGATTTGGGCGGTACCAGGTATAGCCAGTTTTCGGAGCTCGTAGCTCCTTCAACTCTCATCAGATCCTCTTCAAATTTGCAAGGGTGTTCACAATCATTACAAATGTCATCCATACCAAGTTTCATTTAATTCTGACGGTTAGATTTCAAGATAAGTGATTTTTTTTATTACTTTTCTCTGCAGATTTTTGTGTTGGACTGAATTAAGATCCTATAGCAAAGAGGGCTTGCAAATTTGAAGAGGATCTGATGAGAGTTGAAGGAGCTACGAGCTCCGAAAATTGGCTGTACCTGGTACCGCCCAGATCTGGAGTAGTATTCAGCTGAGACTTGATGTTTTGTATTAAATCAGCAAAGGAATGATATAGTTTTGTAGGAAATCAATGTCGCCAGCCAAGGTATGGTGTTTGTAAATCAAAACAGAAAATAAAATCTCAAAGGAAAAAAAAAAAAGAACAAGTGGTTGAGTT
The DNA here is from genome assembly GCA_028583415.1 of Protea cynaroides. NCBI lineage: Eukaryota > Viridiplantae > Streptophyta > Magnoliopsida > Proteales > Proteaceae > Protea > Protea cynaroides. Next base: position 74,132,451 of record CM053274.1, read on the forward strand.
TCACAACCTAGGAGACTCAACCAGAAAATAGGAGTTCAATCTCTTAATTTTCTGGAAAACTCTAAGAGCTACCGCCAGCTTCTACTCCTTTTATTTATAATGAGAATCCTTACAATTAAAATAGGAAAGAGAGAAACTACTAAAACTAAACCTCCTTATAACATAGGAAGGTTTTAATACAATGGAAAGAAAACTTTCTAAATCTGAAAATAGGAAAGTAAATACTTGGTCTCCAAGTAATTGACACTTGCTATTAATCTATCCTAAATATTAGGAAACAAACTAAACAATGAAATTAGGAAACCAACTTTTAGGAAAGAACTAACAAAAGAGTGAAAAATTCTGTTGCTGGTACTGTTCACGTGAACAGTACCACGTGAACAGTCACGTGAACACTGTTCACGTGAACAGTGTGGGTTGGTCAGCCAATTGAGCCTGGCCCAATTTTGGAGGGTTCTTCTTTCGGCCCCTTCTGGAGTAGACTTAGACTGCATCAGGTAGGTACTGTTTGAATTCTGGTTCTATCCCTTCACTACTATTCTAGCTATTTGGGTGTATCTGTCATCAAGAAGTTTTTTTTCTGAAAATTGTTACTTCTTCTGGATGTTATTTGGATTTGTAGCTATGGTACTGGATCATGGGCCTATTCTGTATGGAGCTTCTATATGTCATTGAGCTCTCCATTCACATGCAACTGACAGAAGCAGATATCCTGATGCAGCCTTAGGACTGTGACTTTTTATTATTATAGTGTATGGTTAATTTTTTTATTGTAATTGGGCTAGATTTAAAAAAAGTAATAAAAAAATAAATAAAAAGATACCCCTACGACTGCATCACATCCCCAAATCTGCATCACATGTGTATCAAAATAGAAATAAGGAGAGGAGAGAATATGGAGAAATAGAATACTGCTTCAGGACTGTATATAGTACCGTGAACAGTACCGTAAACAGTAACCCACGAATAGTGTCTTCGGGAAAAGACAAAAAATTGTTTGTTGTCCTCTCCCCAAATATTCAAATAAGGGAAATAGGATAGGTCTTGTGGAGTCCTATTTATAATGGGAATAGAAATTCCACATGTCAACATGACAAAGAATCCTAGACTAATAATGAATTCTAGGTACACAATGACACCACAGTTCGTAGATATATATATAAAATTAAGGTGAAAGAAGTAAAAGAAGTTTTAAAGATGATGAATGTAGGCAAAGCATTAGACCCCGATGAGGTCCCAAATCCCAATAGAAGTTTGGAAGAGACTAGGAATGTATGGAGTATCTTGGCTAACTAAGCTGTTCAATAAAATAATGAGCACAAAGAAAATGCCAAATGAATGGAGCAATAACATTGTGGTTCCGATTTATAAAAACAAAGATGATATTGAGAGCTGCAATAACTACAGAGGCATAAAACTAATGTGTCATACTATAAAACTATGAGAGAGAGTTATTGAAACTCGCATGAGACAAGAAACTACTATTACGGAGAACCAGTTTGGTTTTATGCCAGGTAGATCCACGACATTAACTATTTACTTGCTTAAAAGACTCATGGAAAGATTTAGAAAAGGCAAGTAGGATCTCCATATAGTCTTTATTGACCTAGAAAAAACTTATGACAAAGTCCTTAGAGAGTTAATCAGGCAAGTACTAGAAAAGAGAAGTGTTTTAAGCAAATATGTGGACATATTCAAGGATATGTATTATACTGTGGTGACTAGTGTGAGAACTGTGGGGGGTCAAGGTAGTAAATTTTTAATTACAATTGAGTTACATCAAGGATCAGTTTTAAGCCTTTATCTGTTTGCCCTCATTATGGATGATTTAACTAAAGACGTTCAATATGAAGCTCCTTGGTGCATGCTTTTTGCTGATGATATTGTTTTGGTGGATGAGACAAAAGTAGATATTAACGCCAAGTTGGAGTTTTGGAGATCAAAATTGGAATCAAAGGTTTTAAGATAAGTAGAACGAAGACGGAGTATATGGTGTGTCACTTTAGTCACACAAGGACGGATAATGAGGTGGTGAAAATTGATGAGAGGGAGATACAACAAAGTGATTATTTTCGGTATCTAGGTTCAACAATAAATTAAGAAGGTGATATAGAGGATGATGTTTCATAAAGGATTAAAATAGGATGGATGAAGTGGAGACATGTGTTTGGAGTGCTGTGTGATCGACATATTCCTTTAAAACTTAAAGAAAATTTTATAGGACAGTCATTCAACCAGCTATGATGTATGGTGCGGAATTCTGGGCAGTTAAAGTAGCTGAGATGAGGATGTTGAGATGGATGTATGGCAAAATTAGGAAGGATAAGGTAAGGAATGTTTGTATTAGAGTTGATATGGGAGTAGTGCTGATACATGATTAGCTACAAGAAAGTCGTTTGAGATGGTACGACCATGTTCAATGGAGGCCGTTAGATGCTCCAGTACGGAGGAGTGATTTGATTCAGATTGAAGGATCTAAAAGAGCTAGGGGCACCTAAGATGACTCTAGGGGAGGTGGTGAGGAAAGACATGCATTGCTTAGGCCTTGTTTCAAATATGACATTGAATAGAGTTGACTGGAGGACAAGGATCCATGTAGCCGGCCTCATATAGTTGGGATAAGGCTTTGTTGTTGTTGTTGTAGGTACACAATAATCCCAGTTTTCTAACTACACGTAATGAAATAAAAGTAGGATAGAGATAAGGATAAGAGAGGGACTCCACATCTCTACATGAGAGTTTCAATTACATAAGGAGATAAGAAGAATAGAAAGATGAGGCTTAGAGTTATAATCAGTTTGGGAACAAGGCACATAGCCAACTTGTTCCGCAAGTTATCAATGCTAGTTTGACTAAGTCAACAAGCCATCTCTCCTCTTGTCGATAGTATAGAGGAATGGACCCATTCACATGGAGTCCATTCCCTATGGTGAACAACATGGTGACAATGAAGATCTAAATGTTCTCCATTCACCTTTCTGTGTTTTACACACATAAATGCATATATGAATAGATGGACCTATGTCTGAACTTGATGTTGCAGGAACTTGGGGCGAATGCAACCCTAGGATCCAATACCTTCTTTTGGGTCGCTGTGGGCCCGCTAATAACAAATCTAAGGGTCAATGGAAAACCTACAAATATATTGAGCAGTTTAGGACCCTTTTAGAAGAGGAGAACAGAAACTAAGACCAAATGGTGAATAAATTCTGAAAAGGTGGGCGTTTCTGAACTTTTAAATAAGAATGGAGATGGAATAAAACAAACTCAGAAACAGAGGGGTTTTTGAGTAATTTTATGAGAAGCTGTCCTTATTTGTAAGTAACAGGACTTTATCATCCCCTACCTTAGAATTGTGAACAGTAAACCAGCAGTAAACAAGTCTGGTTGCAAGTGAGAAATCTCAGTCAATCGAACTCCAATCATGCTGAAATTTCAGGGCATGAATCCTAACTTGCAACCATTTGAAAATGATCAATAACAGAAGGAGGATCATAGATTAAAGGGAAAATTACTCATACCCCTGTAACCCCTCATGACCTATTGGTCAAATACAGACATTACCCTAAAATTGACAACAACTACATGTACTACCCCTAAATCCTAAACGTTGTTACACAGAGACCCATTCCATTAACTTTTTTCCGTTAGTTGCTGATGTCAGCATGAACTTGGATTTCATCAGTCCAAAATATCCTTATGGGTAATGTGAAATGACAAAATTAGTCAAATATCCTTAATCCTTCTTCTCTTTCTTCTTTTTTTTTCCCCAAAATACCCTTATGGGATCTCTCTCTGTCTGCTTTTCTTTCTTCTTCTTCTATCTGCCTACTCTAATTTTTCCTCTTCCACCACCAGCAGCAGATGCTCCCTCTGCTTCTCTCTCATGCTTGACCCTGTCTTCCCATTCTGATGGTTTTCTGAACTGAGCGAGAAAGAAGGGGTACTGCGGACGAGTGCAAGCTTGTAAACTGAAGTTGCTGTGGAACAAAAGAGGAATTCTGAGATTAAGAGGAGTTTCGGTTGGGATTCTTTGTCTTGAGCATCTATCATACCTAACGTAGCTGAGAATAATATTTGACCAATCCTTATTCTTCTTATTCACATTGTAGAAAAGATCTGGAATTACAGAATACAGAATTACAGAATCACATGAATATGTTACATTATTTTTTCTGTAAATCGTCCAGCAAAAGATTTCAATCCAAAAAGCATAATGAAAAAAATAAAAAGCTAGGCTTAGTTCAGCCTTATATACAATTATCAGTCAGAGAAGAGAAGGATGATTCTACATTTCATGAAGTTATGCAGGAGTGGCCCTCCTAGCTTTCTTCGTAGGGGACTTGATCGACTTGGGTTGCTTCAGATTTGCTGGAATTGATTTCTTCAACTTATTCAAAACGACATTCTTCCTAGGTTTCCTCTTCCAGGTTTCACTTTTCTTTGCTATTGTAGCAGATTTAGGAGTGGCAGCGCCTGATTTAGATTTAGCTACTTGGCCTTCTTCTCTGCGTCACTTTTCCTTGCTATTTTGGCAGCACCTGATTTTGATATATGTGCTTTGGCCTTCTTCTCTGCATCACTTTTCTTCGCTATTTTGGCCACACCTTATTTAGATATAGGTGCTTTGGCCTTCTTCTCTACATCACTCCTCGCACCCTTCGCTGCCTCTTCTTTTTTCCCAGACTCAGACAACTTGAAAGAAGCCTTGCTTTTGATGAGCTTCCCCTTCGCTACACAGTTCTTCAATTGAAGAGCCAAAATTTTTTTGAAGTTTCCGGGCAAGACATTCTTGTGCTTGTCCTCCATGTACTTTGCAATGGCATAAGGGCTCAAGCCACTCTTCTCGTGGAGCAACAATAGAGCCTCCTTAATCATCTGCACCGTTCAAATATAATGAATCAAAATCGATTGGAGTCCAAGCACAGAAAAACCAAAATGATGGACAAATATGTTACTCCAAAATTAACCTAGTATCAATGGGAACCGAAAGCCTTCGACATTGCGTCAACCCCGATTGTGCTTGAGTCTGTTGACAAAACACCACCCTGGCCAATATCAGAGACCAAAACCCTAGCTGACGATGAGGATTCGAGATCTGAACATATAGCTGATATGGGTCTCTGCACGACAGTGAAAGGGATCCGACGCTTAGGATAAGATGTAAAAGTGCAAGTCTGTCTTGAGAAGGATAGCTTTGATAAGGTCTGAGCCTGCAATGGTGAAGACAGGACGAGATGAAGAGCTTGCGTCATTGAATGACAATGTCACTGGGAAAAATCGACCTCCTTTTTGTCACTTCTTCCTCTATTGTCTTTTTATCACTCTCGATTACCTTTTTACCTTTTTCGAGAACTCAATTCTTTAATCTCCGGTATTGTCTGCTTCTACCGACAATGCCGTTGATGAAGATGTTGCTGAAGGGTTCTAGGGGTATTTTTGTAATTTTATCATTCTCCATTTGAGAGAAGGTTAAAAATGTCTTTTTCTCCCATTTAGTTTGTAAATGCAACAAGCGTAAATTGTCTTTAAATTTTTAAACTTAACGGTGTTAGTCAATGGGATGCGGCTGTAATTGTTGTCAACTTTAGTGTCTTTGTATTAGAATCATAGGTCAGGCTTGGTATGAGTAATTTACCCTAGAATAAACTACTATAAATTTCTGCAACTCGGTCTTGCGGAAGAACAAAAATAAGGTCCTAGTTTCGATCCGGTTCTTACAAATAAATAGGACTTTGGAGCTGAGACACTAGGGTTTGGATTGCGTATGGAGGGCAACCTATACCTAAGAACTCAGGGAAAAGGAGTTGAATTGATGTGGATCGATCCAACCTTAGGGGGATTGCGACTACCGCCTAGAATAGGTTAGGCCAATAGGAAGAAGGAAAACAGGATGTAAACAGGATGTAACGGAGAAGAAACAAGAAAGGAAAGAAGAGGACAAAAGTAGAAACTTGAAGAAGAAAGAGAGTTAAGATAGAACTTACCCAAGGTTGGGGAGGTCCTGAATCGAACCGGGGAGAATGAGAGAGGAGAGAGGAGAGAGGAGACAGAACAGCATCACAAACAACACCCACAACTGTGATGGTAAGTCTTATTTTTGTTCCATATTTAAAATCTGATTAATCGATGAATGCAATTGCATATAAATAGACTTGAAACAATCCTATCTGTATTCTAAAACTGAAAATAGATTTCAAAATTGACTTGAACTCTACTGACTCCTAAAATAAAATTCAAATTGCGGAGAACCGGGTCCAAACCTCGATTTGCAATTTCATAATGGTCTAGCCATGGGTTACTACTACATTAGGGGCTTTGCTGAGCTAAACTTGTTTGGGCCAAATCCCAAACCAAGTTGATTGACATTACCTCCAGAATCCTAGACACTCATAGGAGTAACACTGTGCACTTTGGTTGCTTTTTGTACCTATGCTTTTTTGTGGGAATTTATAGGTTTCCTTTTTCTATTTTTTTGGGAGATAAATAAGTCCATACAGATTTACTGCTTCCTTGTACCGATTTAGCAATTTATCTGGTTTGTCAACCTTTCACAATTTTTTGAACACTCAAAGACTAAGGTTATGACAAAAGCAAGGTTCGAGGAGTCGTTTTCGAGGCTGGTTTCGACCAGCCTTGAAACCAAGTTGTCATAGGTTTCAACCTGGTTTCTGTCGAAACTTGGGATTTTTCCCGAGTGATCTCAAAACTTTCGAGGCATAGAAGTGGTTTGTTTGATTTTTATTTTTTTTTGTTTTTTTCTAGCATATTAGAACCATTTCACACCTATTTCCCATATTACTTTCATAGTTGTCAAGGCGCTGCCTAGGCACCCTTGTATCGCCTTGGAAAATCGGGCGCCTCGGTCGCCTAGGCACCTCGTCAGACCTCTAATTCCTTGGTTCGCTTTGGTGCCTTGACAACTATGATTACTTTAGGGGAAGAAAATATAAAAAATGCTATTATGTGGTGTGGACCCAAGTTTGATAGTGTATATTGAGACTTGGGATTGTGTCCAAAGCTCTAAGTAGGCAGCGTCTTTTTTTTTTTTTTTGGGTATAGCATATTTGAGCCATTTCACACCTATTTCCCATATTAGTTTAGAAAAAAAAAATCTAAAATGGTTTTAGTCTACATTAAGACCTGGGATTGTGTGCAGAGTTGATTAGGCAACAATTGTTTATGACTTATATCATTTAAGTAAGGAAAATTTTCATATACACACCATTAAGGATTGGAAACCTCATCTACCTCTATAAGATTGCAGAAACCTCATCTAGTACCCAAAAACTTTGCTTTGTTAATCAATGAAGTCCACTCCATTAAAAGAATCCCGTTAGTTGTTGACGTTAGATGCGTTGAACATTTTAATGGACGATAATACCGTTTTAGGCTTGTTAAAAGGCCATTATACCCTTAAAAGCCCACTCCGAAGCTTCTTCCCTCGTTCACTGTAACTATACATCTTTACGAACTCTGTCTTCAGTGATGGAGGGCTTTCCACTCTTGCTGCTTCCCCTGCGAGCTTAATACAGTGCCTGAAACTGCCATGGCTGTTGCTAAGGCCATCCCCTGCGAGCATCTTGAAAATCTTCACCTTTTAAAAAAATGAAAATTTTCACCTTTTTAAAATCTTCTAGTTCTTGGAATCCCAAAAATCCAAAACTATTATAAATAAGCTCAAAGCGCCACTCACTCCTCCAGTTCATCGTTCTTCCTCCACATCAACAAAATTGTAAAATCAGCTCACATCACCGCCATCTACACCTCGGCGGAGTAGACCAGGTCATCTCACCTGTATTCTTCCAATATGGCTCTGCCGGCGTCACTTTATGAGGTTCTAGGTATTTCAATGGCTTCCACCTCTCAGGAGATCAAGGTGGCGTATCAGCGATTGGCGCGCGTCTGTCATCCCGATGCTGTTGCGATCGATCGGAAAGGCACATCGGCAATGAATTCATGAAGATCCACGCCACCTATTCCACGCTCTTTGATCCTCAGAAACGCGCCGATTACGACCATGACCTCTTTGGCCGACAACCGATTTATAGATCTTCGTATCCGCATCTGCTTTCGTATCTGCATCTTTGAAACTAGAGAAGCAACAAATCCCAAGCATCAAATCCCTTCTTCTCCTTTGCCGCTAAGAAACTTATTGTGGTATCGAGCAGAAGTGATTAAGAAATTTGCTAGAATCTTGACTTGCAAAATCATGAGGTTGAAGAAGACTTTTTTTTTGCAATTTATTCCTGTTTCAGATTAATCATTGGTTTTCTTAGGCATGAAATCCTTCCTAGTCGAAGGTTATGACTACAGTCATTTCTTGTACCAATGGGCTTTCGCCATTGCTGCTGCCGGCATCACCAGTGGTTCTATAGTAGAATGAACCCAATTCGTCGGTTACCTTATATACTCTGCTTTTCTCAGTGGCTTTGTTTATCCAATCGTTTCTCACTGGTTCTGTGTAAGAGTTGTAACCGAACAGCTACTTCAAGGGTAGCAACTCCAGCAGACGAGAAGAAGAAGAAAAGAAGATGAGTAGAAGAAGAAAGAGAAAATGATTGTAAATTGATCGATGATCCATCTATTCATTCCTCCTTTGCTTTTATAGGCAAATTGGTAATGCACCAATTGGTGCCTAACTAATTCAGTTTCCAGATTCTTCTTACACCTATTCTGTTTGTAACGTCCTTTACAGTTAAACATTTGTAATCCATCTATAACCATTTGTTGCCACGTTGCATGATTGCATGTGATCATTCATCACAACTGTTCATATGTAATCTTTGAGAGCATGTGTTTTCTCTCTGTGACGGTTTCCTCGGCGTAATCCAGACAACTTGAGTGGTGCGGGCTTGTTGTGGTATCCTTCGTCTTCTTCACCCGGATCAAGAGGTTATGTCATCGTAACATTTTGGTCTACCAATGGTTGGGCTAGTGCTTTTAACACTAATAGCTTATTGTTCAATTCTGGGGTTATTAATTTCGTCGGCTCCAGCATCGTTCATTTGGTCGGAGGAGTTGCAGGTCTCTAGGGAGCACTCATTGAGGGTTCATGTATTCTGGTGTCGAGTATATCTCTGAATTTCATAAAGGTACAGAACCAGAGCACCCAAATTGTAGTGGAAGCAGTGTACAACCACAGAATCGGTGGAAGCAGTGTAGAACTAGAGTATATCTCTCTAGATCCCATCGGATTGGGACCTGATCAGAGATGCTATTCATACGAGGGGTGAGAGACGGTTGAGAGCAAGGTATGATGGGTAGCCTCTCTGCAATGGTCTTCGGTTCACCCAGGATTCAAAGTATGATTCCCGTTACTTTTACACGATATTTTTCTTTTCCCCTGAAATTCTAGTTAAATCCAGAGTTTCTGATCTTCTTCTCCGTCTCCGATATAATTTTAGAAGTCAAACTTTTGGAACCGTCAGATTGGAATTAGAATCTATCGAATAAAACTGTAGTTTTTAGAAACAGATTGGAATTAGAATCTATTGGAATTAGAAAGGTTAAATTAGTCATTCAACGTACTTTTTTAATTTTTCAATTTTTAATATCAAGGGTAAAATTGTATTTCAACATTTTAGTGATTTTCAGTTAGTTGGGTGTGGTTTAGGTTTTTGCATCTTGTGGATGTAGATGAGGTTTCCAATCCTTAATGGTGTGTAGATGAAAATTTTCCTTAAAGTAAATATTCATTTACTTAAGATATATTCATAAATAAGCAAACACCCCCCATTTGAATTCAATATAATATTCTAAAATTCAAATTCCAAAAGGATAAAACGTCAATTTTCCAGTTCAAGAACAAAAACAAGATTTTCAGAGGTGGAGGTAATTTACTTAAATGATATTAGTTATAAATGAGTGCTACCTAATAAGTGTTGTTCTTGTGTACTGTTCTTGGTTTTGGAATCGAAACTTGTTATTTGGAGTCGAAACTTATGCTTTTAATCGAATCATGTCAAAATAGATGGGTTTTGGCTAAACCAAGTTGAGTTGGATCTGGTTTTGGTTGAAACTTGGTACTTTTTAGTACCGCGGGTCATAGGTTTTGCCCAGTGTCATAACCGAGTTGAGCCGGTCAATCAATGAGTCAAACTATGGACAAAAGACATGGATCTGACAATCAACAACATAGTTGACAAGGTGCCAAGACCAAGGAATCAAGTATCGTGTATCGATACCGTATCGGTCAGCTGAAATTAAAAGAGGTATCGTATCGTATCGTATCGTGGATACGGTGGATACACACGGATACGCATGGTATACGGGGCAATATACGCACAAAAATGATTAAGGAACATACAAAACACAATTTTAAAGCATAAAAACATTATAATTAGCAACATTGAGAAAGAAAATGTTTTACATCATAGACACATGATTATGGGGCAGGATACGCACGGAAAAGATTAATGATCATACAGAACACATTTTTAAAGCATAAAAATACAATAAATCTATAATTAACAGCATTAAGAAGGAAAATGTTTCTTACATGTATATTACTTAGGTAATTCCATGTCGAGTGACGGCCCGGATCGAACTCTGACTCATATTAGGGAGGAAGAGGTGCAACCAATATTATTTGGAATGTATCTCTTATCCATGTATAATAGGTAAACCAATCCATATGTTGATTATAGAAGTTAGTAAACTAGTAGTAGAAACGTGCATACTCTTTTGAAGTCGATATTCTTGTTTCTGGGACCCACGATGTGTCAGTTTGACTTCCATGTGATATATTACCGGTGTCGATGTTCACCATTCTTGCTCCATTGTCTGCAGCAGAACTCATGCTCATTGACTCCGTTTCATATGTAATCATATTAGTATCATCATCATGGAGTTGCTGCCTACCCTTCCCCTTCCCCTTTCGGCTGTAACACCTTTGTTGTAAGCGACCACCATGATCATCGTCTTGAGTTGTATGAGTATACCTACGGATAACGGGCTTTCTCATCCAATTCTATTCCGCCTATTCCGCCAACTACGCTTGGTTGGTTAAACTGCAGTTTTTTCTGGGCTACGAACTATTTCGGTTTGGTTTTGTTTCATCTTTCTAAGAGCGGTCTTATCAAATAAGGAATTAGACCTGCTTCCTCTGTAAAGTGCACCGGATCATATGATTGCATACCACCGTCACTACCACCAGTACCACCAGCATTACTTCCACCACCACCACCACCACCATTACCACTCTCCTCAGAAATAGTGCCTCCATATTTAGCACCTGACCTCGTCCTTCTGGCATCATCATCAGAGGGGGACGAAGTACTCTCACTTTGGACTTGATCTTGTGTTTGTGGTGGTTGTGTTTCGTCCTCTTCATTTAGTTGACGAATGTTGTCATCTACTAAAGAATCAGGTCTAGTAGATTTTCTATCCTCAACAATCTCATACATCACAAATGCTCTATCGGTATCCTCTACCCATGCTTTAACTGGGTCATCCTCATCAAGCGCATGGGTCATGTCAAGTGGGTCGATGTAGGCTTCTGTCTCATTTGACTGCTCCAACTCTATAAATTTTTTCATCGATCTCATGTTGTAGTGCACGTAGACCAGCTTCTGAAGTTTTTGATGGCTGAGGCGGTTGTGTGGTTTAGTATGTATAAGCCCAAAAGTGCTCCAGTTCCTTTCACAACCAATTGAGGAGGCCGTTTGGGATAAAATCCGGATTGCAATCCTCCTCAAGTGTGGAGCACTTGTGCCATAGTTAAGCCACCAATTAGCTGTACAAAGAACAATATTTCTAATTAGCCACTAATTAGTTAAGTAAGACACCAATCAGTTAAGACAAAAATAATATGCCCATTGTCTAACTTACCAGGAGCCATCTTGAATGCAACAGCCTTAGCAACCTGACCACCGAATTCTCCCCGGCATTTATAGAAAATTTTAATCTACAGTAGTTAAATAACTTTAGCCAATCATTAAGGGTTTGTACTTACTTGTTATGTGGCCAACAAGGCATTACTTGTATCTGGCTCCATTTTATTGATAACTCTTCTAACAGCTTCTTTATATTTCAAGTCATACGTCCAATCCAGAGTTATATTTCAAGTCATACGCCAATCCAGAGTTTGAATATTGTTGATCCAGGTTTAAGTAATATGCTACACATCTAGATGTAAGATACATTAGAAATTTATAATTCAAATCCTAACCGATAAATATAAAAAACAATAGTCTAAGACTAATGAAAACCAAAGTACCTGCCATATGAATGTCTTGTAACAACATTCCTTTCCATCGGTTCTCTATAATCTTCAAATATTTTTTCTTGGATGATGGGTTCCATTCATTTAACTCATACCTTATCGTCCCTATTGCATCGACCAACAACCACATTGTTCGTTCCTTATTACCATCAACCAACTTAAGTAGAACAAATAGGGGCTTCATAATCTGAGTTATTTCATCAACCTTCTTCCAAAATTTTGTTAACATAAGGATTTGTGTCACTTCAGTCCCTATCTTGGTTGCATGATATGTACTCGACAACCATTCTCCACTAGTTACCATCTGGAGTAAACCTGCCTTTCGCTACCCAAGGCTGTCTAAGGCAACGTAGTTGGTTGCAAACCTTGTTGCTCCAGGCCTTATCAAGTCCCCTTGTGTGTGCTTCCTCATTAAAGCCAACACCCAACTGTGATTGTAAATAAAATTTGTCACCGTTCTTGCTTCACCAACCACCTTAGCCACCTTGGACAACTCTCTAATATCTTTACACATTAATCAACACAATGTGTAGCACAAGGTGTCCAAAATAAGTGTTGCCTCTTCAGCATAGGGGTTAGTCCAACTTTTTTGTAATTAGCCGCATTATCTGTAACAATCTGAACTAAATTTTCCTCCCCAACTTCCTCAACAACTTCATCCATCAATTTGATGATATAATGTGCATCTTTCACGTGAGCGGATGCATCCACCGACTTAAAGAAGATGGAACGCCCATCACAGTAGACAAGAAAGTTGATGATGAATAGCCTTGTGGGTCCACTCCAGCCATCACACATGATGGTTACTCCATACTGGGACCATTTCTGTTTGAAGGTTTCTATATAATCATTTACTTCACCCACTATGACATCTAAGTAAGGGCCACCAATTTGATAAGCTGTGGGGGCCGTTACACCAGGTCCACAACGCTGTATCTCCCTCATCATTGCCTTGAAATAAGGATCTTTGGCCTTGTGTGATGGGAGAAATGCATTGTGGAACCATCTAGCGATGGACTTTCCCATTCTCTCACCCATGGACTTAGAATGCATTGACTCCTTTATCCTGTCGCCCTACATCTCTTGGTTTGAAGGGCATTAAAGCCATGTCATGAATTTCTGGGTTTTTTTTCCTCTTGCCTCTCACTCGATTAAACATACCTCTTACACTGCTGGATTTACTCAATGAAGCTGGTTGCTTGCCCTTGCTTCTCTGTGTCCCACTACCACCAGCACCACTACCACCAACACCCTGAGATATAGTCCTTATTAGCTGGTCCTTATTCCAACGTTTCTCTCCTGCCTTATGCCTTGATCTACTAAGCACTTGCTGAATCTCATCTTCAGCATCCATATCGGACCCCTCATAATCCTCTAAATTTAAGTGGCCCTCATCCTCCATAAGGTTTTCTGTTATTCTCTCTGTATCATCCTTCTTTTGTTTTCCTTTTGCTTTTCTTTCAGCTAAGTGCTTTGCCATTGCCTTGCTCACCTCCACTAGACATTTTGAGCAGTTCTTGACATTGGCAAAACCCCTTGCCATGTGTTGCTTTTGCCGTGTCACCCCACCACCGTGATGTTCAGTGTCATAGAAATTGCAATTTGTCGTCAATCTATTGTCGTTGATTTTAGTGCAATACAACCAACCCACGTCTTTGTTTGCCATATTCCTACACACCACAAGTGTGATACGACATACGAGGTTAATATAAAATGTCAAATATGTTTACTAGTTGAACCACTTGAGAATAAAAATTCAATAAAACCAACTGCAGAAAAATGATATAGATATGGAGTAAGACTCTTATGAGAAAATGAAAAATACAGTCTTCCATTTTCATTTCTATATAAACAGTTTTATCACAAGCATTACATTTCTGGGGAGTTCCACTAAATGCATTACAAGAGGTCTTGCTCTATCTTTCATATCCTCAAACACTATATTTCAAGATGGTCTCCTTATGAATCCTATCTTTTTCATTGGCCAACAGTTTTGACACCCTCATTCACATAGAAAAAAAGGCGTACAATCTATAATAAATAGAGAACTTCCATAACACAAAAATAGACATCAGACCCAAAAACAGAGAAATAGACATGGGTTGAAACAAAGATTTGTGAAAAAAAAAAAAAAAAACAGCCGAAGACAATTTCCTAGCCATATTCTGTTTAAGAGAAACAGAAAAAAAAAAATCAGAAAAGGAAATAACAAGGATGAAAGAAAAGGAAATTAAAAAAAAAAAAATCTAAATTATATTTCTATTTTTTAAACCAGAAAATAAAAAAAATAAAAAATAAAATAAAAAATTATAACTGAGAAGCAAAGATGGTAGATCAGTGGTTTACACATCTTATATAAATAGTAGAAGATGAAATGATTAATTTTTGAAAAAAAAATTTCGAAATTTCTTGTGTTCTTCAAAAATTTCTCAAATCAAACATCAAATCAATGTTTAAATCCATGTATGTAGCATGCATTCATCAAATAGGACCATTGTTCATTTATTCATGAGAAAAAACAGCACAAAAATCGATTTATTTTGAAAAAAAATAAAGTTGAAACTCATACCTTTGCTGTTTTCCGCCCTTGGAGCTTGAAGAGATGATTTTTTGCTTTAATCTTCACAAAAACCAAGTTTGATGCTACCTTCCCAGTCGTTTTAGGGCTAAGAATCAAAGCCCTCAGGTTTTTTGAAAGAAAATCAAGTTGCAGAAGAGTATTGAAGCTGAAATGGTTGTCGGCTTTGGAAAAAGACGCTGTTCTGAGTAGAATCGATATTGCTCGATACTAAAAGGGTGTATAGGGTTCGCTACTAGTCGATACAGGTTGGTTTTTATGTTTTTATTTTTTATTTTTTTATAAAACTATATTTAAAGTGTATCGATACACTTGATAGTGTATTGGGGCGTATTGAAGAGTATCGAGCTGATACGCCTTGATACGCTCATTACTGTGTTTTTTTTTTAAAATGGAGAGACGAATCGAGGTATATCGTATTGACTAGTGTCGATACCGATACATATCGGCCGATACGGTGCGTATCGTGTTGATACTTGATTCCTTGGCCGAGACAACCGAAGGTGCTAGAGAGGTGCTTGGGTGCTTAGGTGTTCCCAAGGCTATATAAGGATACATACAAAAAAAGGGGGTTAGCGCATTAATTTTTATTGTTTTTAATACATGTGCATGATTCTATGCATTATGGTGTATATATGTACTTTATACATCGAATAAAAATACTATAGATGATGTTAATAAAAAAAATAAACAAACAAATAAAACAAAGCGTGATACAATAAAGCTACCAACCGCCTAGCCCTATCTGACTTGATCGGACACCTAGGCGTGGCATAGGCAACGCCTTGACAACTATGATCGTCAAAGTTGATGTTTAAATATGAATTGACTCAGTTTATCCCCTTGGTTGTGCCATTGTTTATGATTTTTAAGTAGAGTGACTAATATTAATTTAGATTGAATTGACAAGATCTCAATTTCATTAAGACTAGGGTTTCTAATTCTACTTATTGAGACATCTTATGCTTAAACAAACCATTTCAAACTGTGAATTGATTGGATCAGTGTTCTCTGATTGTCTGTTCTTGAAGTATTAATTCTGCATCTTCTCTTGAGAATGTGAAATGGAATCTATATGCATAGCTTTATTTGAAAGCTCAACTTCCATTTTTTAATTTTTTTTTTCTATTTCTTAGGTTCAGATGGAATGCCATAATATGGATGACTCAGACAAGCAAGGTCAAAAGCAATCCCTGAGAAAGGTACAGATGTTTCTGATTAATAATTTCACAAACTTCGTTGTAGAAGTCACGGGAGAGTTTTTTTTTCCTGGATTTATCTCAGTGGAGGCATGTATGAAGTCTCATTTATTTGATTTGATACGATTTTTCTTTCCCTCTTCCCTACCCCCTTTCTAGTAAACTGTATGCCATCTGTTTTGGATATACTTATCTACAGTGTAATAGTTTGCATACAGATTGGTCCTAGTGAGATCATGGAGGCTGGTATGAGAATTTATGTACCTGTTTCAGTTGCTGAGACTAAAATATCGAAGAGATTTGACACCATACCAAGTGGAACTCTTTATCCGAATGCTGATGAGATCGCTTATTTGCAAAGGCTTGTGATATACAAGGCATGCTCTTCCTCCACGTTTCCAGTTTAAACTCATTACCTTTCTCCAACTATGTACCTGGATACTGGTAGGATTACTGCTGGTCTAGATTTAGGACTTGCTTGAACACATAAATGTCAGGGTGCAGGTCAGGTTTACAAAATGTAAACAGTCAAAATTAAGTTTCCTGCATGTAATTTTATTGCTTTCATGTTTCCTTGAGAAATTTATACTTCAAATATTTTTGAATTCAAAAATTTAGAAATGGTTGAGCCATTAGCTATATCTATATCTTTGGATTTGATGAGTTCCTCAAGGGAATTTTTCGATCTCCTTTCCTTCATATGATTTTTACTTGTGGGTCACTGGGAACTTATATATTCAATTCATTAACTCCACTATTACCGTGCTATTTTATGAGCTGAGAGTGAGACACATCATTATTGGCTCTGAAATTTCAGGACCCGGCCATAATTGTACTAAATAAGCCCCCCAAATTGCCAGTCAAGGTAAAATCTGTGGCTTGTTGCATTTTGGTTTTTGATTAACTTTTGCAGAAATTAGTTCCTTTATTCATCCTTTTTGTTTCTTTTGATGCTGTCTAGGGAAATATGCCAGTTCATAATAGCATGGATGCATTAGCAGCTGCGGCATTATCTTATGGTTATGAGGAGGGTCCCAAGTTGGTGAGCCCCTGGCATTTCATCCTGTATTTTAAGTAAACCTGCTAAGAGTATAAATTTTTTAGGAAATATGCACAAAGTAGGTGCCTTTACCTACATTGTGGTTGTTCATGCTGCATACTTGAAATCAACAGACTGGCTTTGCTAAGCTGTTTCTTTTGGGGTAGCTGACTTCCTTGAGACATGCAAATTCAAATGCAATTACTTGGGGATGGTCTCCCAAGCAAATAAATAACTTCCATGGTGAATCTTCCTAGCAAAAAATCAAATTGATCATCCGAATTATTAATTTATTGTCTTAAATGGGTTTCAATTGCTCTCTCACACAATTTCATATATGCTTCACGAGTTTAGTTCTCTACAGTTATTAGTTATTACAGGTTCTTATAAATTGGATCCACAGTGGTTCTCCTCCAATCATCTTGCATTTTTCATGTGCTTATTATCTTATCAAACAACTTAGTTAGTGAAGTTAGTCCACTAATTCTGAAGCTCTTCCACACCTTTATTGGAATACTAGCTGGACCTAGTATACCTATTTTCGTCTTCTTTGAGTTTCCTTAATTTTAGACAACCTAATTTTCCTTATATATCTAAAATTTGCAGTTTCTTGAGGTTGTTACCACCTTTGAAAACACTATTACTTCTATTGTTATCATTTAGTAAGTTGGAAAAGTAGTTTTGCCATCTCTATTTAATCGTCTCATCACTTTTTAATACATTATATATCATCTTCACTTTTTATGTATTTAACATACTTGAAATATCTATTTTATCCTTAGTCCTTTGCGAAGTTGTAAAAATAATTTTCTTAGCCTTAAATCTTAATAGCTACTAAAACTTCACCATCCCATCACCAAGTTTCCCTGGATGAATGTTGTTTTTCCTTAGATTCGCCTAGAACTTATTTGGCTAAATTCTCAATATAAATAGCAATCTTGTTCCACATCATATTAGTAACTATTGTAATTTGAATTTATGTCTTTATGTCTTTATGTCTAGATTCGTTGTATGTGGGGATAAGAATGTTGACTCATTCCTCAATCCTCACGAAGAACTCCCTTGAGAAGAAAGTTGCAGCCTATAGAGTTTCAGGACTACTCTCTCAGTCTCTCTCTCTCTCTTTCTTGTCCTGTAACACTAGGTAGTTGCAGGGTTTTTTTTTTTCGTACCCATTGTCAAATTTTGTTGTGGGTTGCAAGTTAATTTTTTCCTACAGAAATTTAGGTTCTTTCCCATTGACAAATTTCATTGTGAGTTGCAAGTTAATTTTTTCCTGTAGAATTTTGGGTCCTTTCCCGTTGCAAATTTCATTGTGAGTTGCAAGTTAATTTTTTTCCTATGGAATTTTGGGTTCATTCAAATTTTATTTGAGATACAGTGGTAAGATTCAATATTTTTTTTGATTTGAGGGTTTCTTTTAGTTATGTTTTTGATGTATTCGTTTTCTGTACCTTTGCATCTCTTCCCAGGCGAAACCTTGACAGGTGATTCTACTTTAGGTGTGACGAGGGAAAATGAAAATAATTTGCTGCAATTTCTTATGGTCATTTGGAAATGTTCACAAAGATCTGTATTTGGTGCTAATGTGGTTTTCTTATCCAGAGATGCTTTCCTCTTCTTTCTTCTTGGGTTATTGTAAAACAGCTGGGATTCGATTGGCTTTTACTAAACTAGTTTTGAGCTCAATATGCTCTGGAATCGATTCCAGAGCAATGTTACCAAACATATTCCTAATCTCAAAAATCATGGGATCACCAAAAGTTGCTCTCGACCAAGATTAAGTGATTGGGAGCAAGATGGTTATCAAACAGGCCCTTAGTGTTTTCATCTAATCCTTTTTGGGGTACGTAAGTACTAATTATAGTGAATTATTGATTGCCTCTTTTTCTAATATAAGTTTATGGATTTTATCCTATCACCAATTCTTTTACCGTCTACTACATTTTTAAAATTTTTATTTCTAACTATTCCCACTCCACTTCTCTTATGTATCCCCATAATACCAAAGTTTATAGTCTTCTAATTCCTTTTCCACCCAGTCTCTTTCATACAAGTTATGTTAATTATTCCTTTTCTTCTTATTATATCTATCAATTCTAAATTCTTCCCATTATAGTTCCTTTATTCCAAGATGCTAATCTAATACGCTCTGGACTAGCTTCTTAACCCTGACCTCGTCCATGGTGTGGGAACCCTTGCCCACTTGTCACCGCAACTTGATGCTGAAGTCATGCGTTGCTTTGAGGGGATGCCCTAGCTAACCCTTGCTCACTATCTAGTACACCCGGGTCATAGTGTAGCATGTCATTTTTGGGGGATGCCTTAGCATAAGGTAAAAAAAATTAAAATTCTAGGACCCATGCTAAAATGTTTGGCTAAACTTTTTACAATGCTGGCTGCCTAACTGATGCACTAACCCTCCTCCTTTATCCAGGCTTGGGATTGACAGTATAAAACAATGGTGGAAAACGTTGGGGGATAGTGTATATATTGTCTTTTGGGAGAATAAGTTCCATGTATGTGACTGTAATTTTGTGAAAAGATATATGCATGTTATAGTTTCCCCCACACCACCACCACCACTAAAAGATAATTAAAAAATTAGTTTTAAAAGAGGGAAAAATGTTTGAATTATTTTTTTATTTTTTATTTTTTTAATTTTGAGGGAATCATGTTGGCTTTATCCCTTTTCTTTTCGGTAAAATGTTTGTTACTTATAAAAATATTTCTTTAGCTTTGGTGTGATGGTAAGGTTATCATATTACGACCTGGTGGTCACGGGTTCGAAACATGGAATAGCCTCTCCGCATTGCGGGAGTAAGGCTGCGTACATTCTGCCCCTCCCTAAACCCTGTAGTAGCAGGAGCCTCGTGTACTGGGCTGCCCTTTATTTGTTATATGTAAAAATATATTTTTTGTTTTTTTATTAGGTTCATCGCCTTGACAGAGAGAGCAGTGGTCTTCTTCTAATGGGAAGGACTAAAGAAAGCAATGATCGACTCCATTGGTTGTTCAGTGACATAAGTAAAGCAAATTCGTCATCTAAGGTACTCCTACATTCTCCTTCCAAAACCTACTGAGGATTTGTTAAAGGCAAAGTTAAATGATATACCTATATACTTATAACTACCATATAGATATCCAAAGGTTAAAGAGAAGAAAAATAAGTATCGCTTCCTATGATTCATTAAATTGAGCTTTGGTTTTACAATGGAAACTGTCTGACGGGACTAGGGACAGGTGGGTACCGTGTCATGCCACGTTAGTCATGTCAAGGGTCTGAAAGATGGATGCCATATTTTTGTTTATATGCGCAACAATGTCCATTTTGTTATTGATTTTATTTTAAGCGTTTATTGTCATTGATTGACAGAGTAGAGATGATGGGGAATTATGAAGGAAAAGTTAAGCCAACTGAAGCATAATTGAAAGCTTTCCAATTAAAGGAGCTAGTTTTTCCACCTGGATATCAACCTGGGGCCGCAGCCCATATATTGGGGTCTATTTTATTCATATGGCCCACATTGCATGGGGCTTAGCCCCTAGATTTATCGGCAGTTTTAGTACTTCTCCTAGTCACTAGAAAATGAATTTTGTACAACTGAACTCAATTTAGTTGTCTTATCCCACTAAATTGGTCAGTTACATGGATTCGGTTTTGACATGTAACTCTATCTAAAGTCATTCTTGTGTCAACCCTAGTCCTTGCATGTCTTTTAAAGTCAATTTTGGCCTGTCCCTTGCACCTTTAGCCTCACCAATCAAAATCATATCGCTCCTTGAGCATTCAAACATCATTGTTGCACATATCTATGCCATCTCAAGCGACTTTCTCTCAACTTATCATGTATTATGCTACTAAATTACCTCTAATATGTTCATTTATTATTCGATTTTTCTAGTTTTACCATTCCTCCATTTTGACATCCTCATCTTAATACACTAGGTTTATTTATATATTGTTTCTTAGCATCCTTTCATTTAGCTCTATACATTATTGCTAGTTTTATAGCTGTCCTATAAAATTGGCCTTTTGACTATTAAAAGTATTAAAATGGCATGTGGAGAACTCGTATAGATATGAAACTCGATCCATGATCAAATGATGACGAGGACATGCCCACTAAATTTCAGCCCCATCAAACACTGCCATGCCCCTGAAAAGCTGCTTCAGTTGGAAACTTGGAAGTTGGAATGCCTTTGAACCCTTGAGGCACAGAAACCAAAAATTTACCAAAATTTCAGAAACAGAAACCACATTTTCACTCAAATACCTATGCAAGAAACCAAATTTAATTCCACTCCAGCACTTTCTATGAATAGCACAAGACCCTCTAACTAACCATCAGAACTACATTTTATAAAATGTTTTGTTGTTGCATCAAAATATTGAAGTGTCGAATAATCTGACAGATTAATTTTGGTAAAATGAAATGGTTCAATTACTGAAAAATGAGATTATTCAGACACAGAATGCTTGGTTTATGCATTTCATTTATAGCAAGAATCGTTTTACCTAACATCATGTGTATTGGAAAGTTGGACCACATAATATTGTATATAATATTATATATTATCTATAATTTCAATTATTCTGACATTAAATCCACTAGTATTTCAATTATTTTGACATCTAAGCTTGTCCAAATTCTCATTCTGAAATGCCGACAAGCATAGTAATCATGTCACCAAAGGCACCTGAGTCAAGTGCCATGTTTTAGGTATATTTACCGTATTCCAGGTATGATTTCCATATTTAGTTATATTTCCTTGATCTTCTGGGTTGTGCACCTTGATACATAAGGTCACTAGTCACCTTGGTCGTTAATGAACAAGTTATTGCCTAGGCAATCCCTTGACTACCATGTAAAGAAGAATCCTTTTTTTTTTTTTTTTTTTTTTTTTTTTTTTCCGGGAGGGGCGGGAGCCGAAATGAGGATTGAGACAAAATTTGCAACTTAGGAATTAAAAAAGGCATACCAAAGGGAAGTTATAACCATTGCTTACAGGAGATAGTGAAATTTACCCTTTTTAACTGGAAATATTGGTAGAAAAGAAAATCCTTCGAGTTAGGTGGCACTGATTTTGTTTATTTTATTCAGTTGATTTCAAAGATAATGTACTAATGGATCATTTAGCCTTGGAATGATGCTTGTCAAGCAACAGTGCAGAGGTACTGGGCATTGGTCATAGGCTCTCCAAAAGAAAAAGGTGGTGTTATTCATGCCCCTCTTTCAAAGGTTTGCTGCTTACATTTACTTCACTGCTTATGTGCATTGTAGGAGTGAATCATAATTTCTTTCCACAGTTTCTTTTTAAACTTTTGGATTATATGGCTTACATCACCATTATGTATTTTCAGTTGAATTACTGAGTGCCAGTCACCTTTGCTTTCAGGTTCTTCTTAATGATGGGAAAACAGATAGGGTCATCCTAGCCCATTCCTCTGGTGTAGAAGCTTCTCAAGAGGCTATAACTGAATATCGGGTGCTGGGCCCTACGATGAATGGATGCACTTGGATTGAGCTGTGTCCACATACAGGCCGGAAACATCAGGTACGTGGAGTATCTAGTTTGAGAATCCATGGATGATGAGACTAAATGACCACCCTTTGATAAGTAAATCACTTTGAAAACTTTATGGCCTGCTTTCTGGTGTCCATGACTTTGCACCCATGCAACCTTAATTCTCCATATATGAGATACAACTTAAATTCATTACTACTGTCACACCTCAATTCCGGCTGAACCAGAAGTGTGAGTGAACCGTCTCCAAACCACAACTCACACCAGGATCTTAATAGACCGTGTCAACAAACCATTCGAAGCAATCTAACCACAATTAGAAAAACATAAATAGCAGCGGAATTTGATATTAAATGAACTAGAGTTTTTAATTGTAAATAAATAATATTCAAATTATTCTTAATCTTAAGACATCAATAAATAATTTAATACATCCCTGTATAGAAGTTGAAAAGAATAATAAAATAATCCTTACAGGAACACGCAATAAGAGCACTCGCATGAGGCATCATGTTCGTCCTCCACTGTCTGTGTATCTATAGCAATTACTGTCTCATATGTTGGGGCAGTCATAAAGTCTTCTACAGTGTAACCTGCATCAACATCTGGAAAAGAAAATATATATTTGGGGTGAGCTCACAACTTAGCTCAGTAAAGCACAAGACCAATGCAACATACAAAATGCATGAGATAACATTACAATTGGGTCAGGTATAACTTGCAAAAATGCTATAGTAAGGTTTGGCGGCCACCGCACCTCCATTCAAGAGAGTGTGAGCACACCCAACAGTCAGGCTCCGATCCATACTACTGTTGCCCTACATCACTCATTCCGGTATAGAGATAAAGCTAGAGTCCGGCGGGCAGGCAGAGCCACCATCGCACGTCCTCCCCCTGATACCCTAACCGCATCAATACCTAAACCCCTGTTGCCAAGGGCTTGCAAGTGAATTCCATTTCTAACCAGTCCTATATGTCATCACAATATCTATGGCCCTACCCCAGCACAGCTCCCTACGACGTAAAGATAAGGCTCGAGTCTGGTGGGCAGGCAGAGCCACAGTCCCTCCTCCCCCTGATACCCTATTCGTACCAAACTCGCTAAGGTAGACGGCGATACAAAAAGGTGTTAGTGTGAGGATATGTCCAGGGCTCCACTCCCCTTCACATTCCACACACTAATGAAAACATTATCATGTCTAAACAATCACATTCCTAGCATACGAATATGCATGAACAGATAATGAATTTAAATAACAAATGACATGTGAAATGCACAGGCAACAAGCAACAGATATAGATACAGATACAAAGGTTTATTGTTATTTAATTAATTAGGGTTGGGGGTCTTGTACCTTACCTGACGCGTGATTGCAAGTCCGCTCTGCATCACAGAGTCCACTCACGCCGTCTACAAGTCCTACATGACCATTTTTATAGATTGGAATTAGGTTGCTAGGGTTCCAGTTGGTCAGAACCAAGTCTGACCAAACAAACAGGCTCGGAGCTCACTCTAGTGAGTGAGGCCGGTATGTGCCTGCGGTATATACCACAGGACCATACCGCATGTTCTTTGTCCAGTCGGTATGTGTCTGCGGTATATACCGCCAAGCCATACCGGTCTGACTAGGGTCCAGTTGGTATGCCCTGTGGTACATATCGCGGACCAGTTTGTCCCGTCAGTATGTTCGGCAGTATGGGTCCGAGAGCCCAATCTCGGACCTCCCTCTCCCTTCGGTCATCGTCTTGGTTTCAGGGTTCTTCCTAAACCATTCTAAAGTCAAGATACCTATTTGGTCATCTAGGTTTAGATTATTTCGTCGCACCCCTCTCAGAATGGATCTCGATGATAACTAGGGTTTTACAGGTTTTTAGGGTTTTGGATCAATATACCGTTTCATGGCTTTGATCCGTAACCCAAACATTAATACAGAGGTTGAGCATTTACCGGTGTTTGTTGACTAGCGGCACTCTCCTCTTACAGAAAATCCCTTCTCGAGTGGCCTCCTTTCTCTTTGCTCCTTCTCAGATCTCCTCCAGACGGCTCTAGGGTTTGAGAATGTTTGGAAAGAGTCTAAGGAGAAAGAATGCCTCATATATAGAGTGCGATATCATCGACACTCGCGTACACATACTGGTTGCACATACCGGTCTCAGAGTGAGACCGGTATCGAGACTGGTATGTGAAAACTTGGTTTTTAAGTGTTGTTTCTCATACCTGAATGCCGTGGTTCGTCACCTGGCCTCTTCTTCCAGTCCGGTTATGATTTAGAGACCTATCACGACGTAAAAACATAGGTTAGACCGGGTTTTCAGAGTACGGGTCTTACAATTCTACCACCCTTTAAAGAAATTTCGTCTTCGAAATTTGCTTCTAGGTCTCATAACTACCACATTGAATTTTCTTATCATAAACTGAGAACGTTGAGGACTTATTGATCTTCCAATTGCATTGTAGTGATTTGCAGTGTAACACATTTTAATCTGTATAGCCATGCAAAAATTTCTAAAACATCTTTGGGAATACGTATGCATGGGCAAATTTTGAGAAAAGGCATGTATATTAAACTGTATCACTTGTTCTCAAGTAATACCTGTAAAAAGGAATTAGGTGATGGTTCATTCCAAATACCCTCGTTCTTCAAGTTCTTATTGATGCAGTATCGACCAGCTTGCAGCCTATTCCAGCCAATTGGTACTGTTCATGTAAATAGTACTTGTGGGTCCCACAAGAGGCCTCCTTTATTGCTACCACAATCTGTCTTTCTTCTAGAAGCTACATTAATTGATGTAGAGTCACACCAAGCAACTCCTATAGTAAATCATATTTAAAGTTTCTATTTTAGTTTATTGATTGAGTCTTTTTTTTTGGTGTTTTGTATTCCATGGCAGCATCAAGTGTCTTCCTTTTCAATGTCTAGGAATTGTTTTCTATGTTTAGAAATTGTTATCAATGTATGGGTTTTAGTTTCTAGGTATTGGGATTTCTAATAGTCCGTTTAATTCAAGTTGATGTAACGAAGGGGTTGTTAAGTTTCTTTTATCCCTTGTATAATGGAGTTATGGGTTGCTATTACAGCATTTAGAACTTTGTGAAATTCCTCTCTTTAAGAACTTACTTGTGAGAATCAAGTGTGCCTAGGTGAAACTTTTATGGCTAGGCAATTAATGCGACTTTAGTATGCCACCTATCTATCTTCATCTTCAACTATCATCATCACTTTCATTCATCTTCATCACTATTGCATGTATTTTATTTTACACCCGGATAATATTCTCCATCAACTCTCAATCTTGGCTTTTCAGCCTTTAGGTTGGCACCAAATTGGTATTAGAACCATTATTGGAAATGATAATATTTTTGTACCACAAGGAAGCAAATCTGTTACTTTACAACAGAATGCTGATTCATTGAAGTCCTTGACTGAGAAAGTGACGACAATGGAGCAATGATACAAACAAGAACAAATGAATCAGATATGTGAGTCGATGAACCAGTTGCATACTCAGTTGACTCTAATTAAGTAGAGTTGGTACATACCAAACACCCTACCGTCACCTTTCAAAAACCATCTATAATGTTTAGTTTCACAAGTTAGAGAGTGGTGGAAGCCTATCACTTAATGTTAAGGTGAAGGCTGAACAAAAAATTGCACCACCAAATGAGGATTCAATGTCTCCATCCGTTGTGGAAGAGTCGGTGAATGAAGTCAAGGACCAACTCCTTTGCAGCGAGAAAATTTCACTTCCTTAGCTCCTACCATTGAAGACCGTGTTGAAGGTTTTGCTAAAGAGGATGAGGTTGAATTAGTAGTACAAGATGAGGTTGTGGAGCTAGAGAAGATGACTGGCGATGACAAAGGGACAAATATGGTGAATCCCGTGGGAACACCCCTTTTTGACAACTCGTTTCGTAAAGTTGAGCACGTCAACTTCGTGATTCCTCCACGGTACTTTGCAGTAAGAGCTCCCAAGGTTGAAAATTTTGTTCTGCACTTTTATGACCAATCAAACTTCACTTTTCAAAGTGAGCTGAAAACTATCCCTGACATGTAGATTTTGAACCGTTTTTTTGAGAAGAGAGTTTATGCAGTATCAACCAGCTTGCAGCCTATTCCAGTCAGCTGGTTCCGTTCACCTAAACAGTACTTGTGGGCCCCACAAGAGGCCTCATTTATTGCTGCCATAACCTGTCTTCCTTTTAGAAGCTGCCTTAATTGATGTGGAGTGATCCCCAAGCAACTCCTATAGCAAGTCATATTAAGAGTTTCTATTTTAGTTTATTGATCAAGGGTTTTTTTTTCTTTTTTTTTCTTTTTTTTTCAAAGGTAGCATTAAGTTTCTTCCTTTTCAATGTCTTGTTTGTAGTTCCCCATGTTTTGGCGGCAGTTTTCTATGTCTATGAATTGTTCTCTATGTTTAGAAATTGTTATCAATGTATGGGTTTTAGTTATTGGGTCTTGGAATTCCAATAGTCCATTTAATTCAGATTGATGTAACCAATGGGCTGTTAAGTTTTTTTTTTTTTTTTTTTTTTTTGGATGAATGAAATAATATATTCATAACACCCTGAGAACAGGGAAAACAAATTGGGTATCCCAAGGATTGAGTTAGACTCCTTAAAAGGACTAAGGCCAAAGGTCCAACAGCACAAAAGGAAAAAAAAATATACAAGGCTCCAATAGAATTATGGATTGCTGTTATAGTATCCCCAGAACTTTGTGAAAATCCACTCTTTGAAAACTTGTGAGAATCAAGTGTGTTTATGAGAATCAATTGTGTCTATGTGGGACTTCTATGGCTGGGCAACTAGTGGGACTCTAAGCTGCTACCTATCTATCTTCTTCTTCAACTATCATCATTACCATCTTATGTATTTTATTTTACACCCAGATAATATTCTCTACCAGTTTTTGATCTTATCTTGCCAACTTTTAAGTCAGCACCACTTACTCTTTTTGTATTACAGTTGTCTGTTCAAAGCAATGCCCTTGTCTACTTTTTTGTCTGCCTCAGTGTGTAGACTTCTCAATGTCTAGCTTAGATGAGATTTTGGTCAAATGCCTTAACAACCACCATGCAAATAGGCAATCTAGTGATCATGTTGCTTCTTGGGGATTCTATCATATAGCCCCCTTTTGCTCTTCTTAATTGAATGAATATTTTCTATGGACCAATCACCCAGAAAGAATAATAAAATCAAATCTGTTACAGCATGTTTACTGTTAGCTTCACTTTTGGTTGCAGCTCCGGGTCCACTGTGCAGAAGCTTTGGGTACTCCAATCGTGGGAGACTACAAATATGGTTGGTATGTGCACCGTAAATGGAAGCAGATGCCTCGAGTGGACATTGAACCAACTACAGGGAAGCCATACAAATTGCGGAGGCCAGAGGGTCTGGATGTTCAGAAGGGGAGCGTTTTATCAAAGGTCCCTCTGCTGCATCTCCATTGTAGAGAAATTGTGCTTCCCAATATTTCAAAGTTCCTTGAGAAACCAGGTAAAATGTCTGATTGCCACCTCCCCAAGGCTAGTTCAAAGCCAGATTTGCTTCGATTTGTGGCACCAATGGCTTCACACATGAAGATCAGTTGGAACCTTATGTCCTCATACTTAGTTTGACATTTGACTTTTAAAAACTTATTTTTTGGGTTTTTTTGTTTTTGTAACGGGGACAGAGAGACCTAGAGTCTGGGATGGCATACCCCCAAGGGAAGGCTATTTCTGCCAAGTGGCAGTGTTTTTAGCACTTAAGTTTAGTAATTTGTCCATCTCATCATGTACTCAAGTGTTGGACACTGCCACATATCAAAAAATAAGTTTGTCCGGAGAACAGGGATGATTGCAAGCAAATTGTGGAAGCAGTACAGCAGCAGACTTACGGGGATCGGCCATTGCCAATGTTCCCTTCCTTGTTGAATATGGAGAACTTACGTTCCATTGTTCCTAGATAACTTTTGTTGGGAAGGAAACATCAATTTTTTTCCATGGAATGTAAACTACACCATTTTGTTGCTTTGTGGTCTCTGTCAAAGGAAAATCATGGTCTTAGTCTGCTCCAAGGTGGAAGCTGAGGGAGCTGAGTTCTCAAAAGACTGTGGGGTGGGGGAGGGGGGAGGGAAACCATGTACAAGTAGATTATATTGGCCATGAATGGTCAGAGTCTGCTCCAATGTGGAAGCTGAGGGAGCTGAGTTCTCAGACAGAGTAGAAACCTTTTACAAAACTCGGAAGGAGTTGAACCTGCACGACAGCAGTGGGTTTTCTCCTCCAAAATTAATAGGGATCGGGTGGGGTTTCCACCGCTGACAGTGACTAGCGAGAAGCCATTTGGGAATGTCTGCCACATGACTGTCCCGGTGCTCAAACTTGTGAACATGTCCACATTGCATTCGGTAGCGGGTTAATGATTTGCTCAATCTCACTTTCCATGTGTGAATTATTTGAAAGGTTGAACTGTTGAAGAAATAAGGAGAGAATAGAACTGCTAGCATAGTTGGTTGGTGCCCTGCCTGTAGTATGCAAGGTCGCAAGGGATCAAAGGTAAGGTACAGCCTTCAATTCCCTCGCTCTCTCCTCTTTCTTGTAATGTACCCCTTTGTGAGGTAATATAATATAATCCTTGTGTGCTGATAACTGATAAGTAGTGTAGGAGCTTTTACAAATGAAGCAACACAAGAGAAGGGAGGGGTGACCCATCTCTGTGTAAATCGAATGATATTAAACAATTGGACGACACTAGAATCTTCCCATCTAGTGTATAATGCTAGGCAGAACCAGGCCAAGACCACACTTTATATGGTTCTCATCCACAAGTACCACGGTAGCAGATTGTTCAAATTCTAGTCCTAACAATGATGTATAACAGGAGGGCTATAGGATATGAGGTTTTTTCCCTTTACAGGAAGCTATGGGCCCGCATTCTCTGTGCCTCTAGAATCAATTAATCCCACATTCTTTGTGCCTCTATTAACTTTCTTCTTTTTTTCCCCAAAAAAAAATTGTTTACGTCTCTTTTTATTACTTGGCTCTCTCTTGACGTTTTTTTTTTTCAAATGAATGTGGGATTAATTGATTGTAGATTCTAATAGAAGAGATGTTTTACCAAAAAAAAGAAGAGATGTTCTTTTATGAATGTGGGATTGATTGATTGTAGAGATTCTAATAGAAGAGATGTTTTACCAAAAAAAAAAAAAAAAAAAAAAAAAGAGATGTGTTCTTTTATAGAGAAAGTCTTAACATTTTCCTTCTCCAACTGATGTGGAATTGAATTTTTCACACCCGTATGGTCCCTTTGTTATTTCTATGGTTTTACTCCCACATCGACTAGTGAATAAGGTTTCAAAAGGACAGAAGTAAATAAATAAATGTCATTGTTTTGTGATTACTCATTGCTTGAAAAACAGTGGTTTAATCATTCAAAACCAAACAGATTAGTATGAATCCAATTACACGTTTGTATTTTTTGGCTTGTTTGGTATGAACCCCACTTTAGACTGGTGACTGATCAACCAATTATAAGTAGGTCAATCTCTGGCACATGAGAATCGATTCGTCATGGTGTAAGTCTTAAAGTGTATGGGACTGATAAGTGATAAGGCACAACCAAAATCAAACAGACCAACCGGTTGACACCCTAATTGATTTGAGGATCTTTTATCTTTTTATTACTTGCTACCAAAATTTAGCGTTTTTTTAAACAGTTTTTCGTATATATATATATATATATTTATTTATTTATTTATTTATAATTTTTTTTTGGTAGAACAGTTTTCGACATGGACAGACCTCATCCATTCTTCCCATTTTTTATTGCATAATAATGACCACAAAAATATGGTACTGGGGTACCAAGTATGTCCCTTAAATTACTGTCCAACAATTCAATATCACTAGCTTGTTTTGCGGCATTTTATTATCTTATTGCTTGTTAGGGTTCCCATCCCGCTTCTGAAGGCTATAGAGTCTGGACTGAGCTTTGGATGTATTACCAAAGTGTCAAATATGAATGTTCCAACTTTTACCTTGAAGCTCCATTTGCTTCTGTATAAAATAATTAATAATAAAAAAAATATCAAGTATTATCTAAATAGTTTGAGAAACATCACTTATCATCAGCAGTTTTTTGAAATCATCAATTACCATTCAAAATTTTAAAATGTTTAACATAGAGATCCAAGTGGTTAAGACATTTTCGTTAGATGTTAATGGGATTCAAATCGTCTCATCCCTGAGATTCGGGAGGCATGGCGGCGACACCACTGGATGGTCGCTACGTGGGAGTTGGATTCATCCGACCTCTCCGTTCGAACCGACACTCTCTTGTAGGCTCGGCTTGTCGGCTCGAACGGAAGGGTCGGATTCATCCGACCCCCATGTGGCGACCATCTAGTGGGGTCGCCGCCACATCTCCCGAATTTCAAGAATGAGACAATTTGGATCCATGTTAATGTCAGTTCAAATCCATTTTCCGTGGACAATAATACTTTTACTAACACTAATTTTTAACTCTACCCTCAAATCAACTCCTTCTTCAGCAGTGGCACACCTTGCCGAAGGATTCGTTGGAGCACCATCAATTGTAGCATGATTTCCAAAGAAATTGGAAGAAGAAGAAGAAAAAAAATTCATGAAACACAAACGGAAACAACGGTTCTGCCATTAAAGTCTTTTCTCGAGCTCCAAGTCTCTCAGTCTCAGAGGGGTCTCTGTTTCACGTCTTTTCTATGTTTTTTCCTATGATTTCCACCCCGAGTGCAAACTCTTGTGACGCAACACCGACAATCTTTGGGCCCATGACGAGACGGAGAGTGCTTGATTCCATGGACGTAGAAAAATTGGATTCGCTTGATTTCTCTAACGAAGAAGTCGATACCAATGGCAGTGACTCTGATGATCATCACCACAACCCTGTTTTACGATTCATGCTGTTTCACTGGGTACTGGTTCATCTACCAGAGCCATGGATGCTTGGTGTCAAAGGCACAATCCTTTGTATGGACTCATGGTCACAGTCGTTGAAATTAGGATAGCACATGGTTCGTAGGTTTTTCCTGATGTTCATAACTTTGGCGATCGTTGTGGCTTTTATGAAGTTTTCATTACTCAGTCATGTCCATGTGAACAGAATGAGGAGAGAGAATGGGATTTTTGTTCTTCAAACCTCTAAGGATGATTGGTCGTCCATGGCACAGAAGGTTGTGACGGAAGATGTACCTGCCACCGAGGTCGTGTCCTCTAAGCGGTTGTTGGAAAATTTCTGATGAGAGAGAGATTTTTTTTTCTCTTTCTTTACCATTCTCTGTTCTTTACTGTTCTTCTTTATGGCCGAAGGGTTTGTTGGAGCAATCACAAAAGAATTTAGAACATCAGCACAGCAGCACAACAGCAATCGCTAGTTGATATTGAAACCCTAGTGAGCAGGTAGCGAGAGACACAGAGAAAGTGAGAGAGAGAGAACGAACCCTTTCTGAGAGGAACACGATTACCGGTGTTCGTGGAATAGAAGCCAGAATGAACCCTTTTGTGCTCTATAAATAGAAGCTCCAGGTTCAGGTTGTAAGGGGAGAAGGATGAGGGAGAAAGGTATAGATGTCAAAAAAATTTAAGTCTCTTTCCATCACTTAATGGGATGTGATTGATGATTTAAAAAATCAGTGGGTGGTAGGTGATATTTCTTAAAAGTACATGATATTTTCTCTTAATAATAATGAAAAACCTGCAAAATCTAATTTCCACTGCTCGCTTGTAAATATATAAAATATTCATGAACCCACTGACTTTCTAGGTTTTTGGGACAAATTTTACATTTACTTTGACAAAAAAATTGAACTTGATAAAAGTTTCAATATTTGAGAGCACATTTTTGAATTTGTTAAATCAAACATTGCCTATATATGCATGAGACATGTTATTGTTGGAACAGGTAGTGCTAACGTGGCCCGTCTCTTGAAACAAAAGAAGGATCTTCAGGGTTCGACTAGGTAGCCCGGCAGTCACTCCGATGATCAAGTCAATAATAGAACAAGCAGTATGAAGTTTACAAGAGATAGTAAACTCCTTAGAAAGATAGGGTAAGGTTTGAGGATTCTCACAGTGTTTGTTCTCCCTTTTACTTGTGATTGTCAAGTGTTTATATAAGTCAATGCCCACTGAATTGGTGTCGGATATGCCTTGAGGTAGTTGAGTTGATGTAGGTAACTATCTCTTGGAGACTTGAGTCGATTATAATCTGTAATCGTTAGATCATAATCTCACGGCTAGGAGACAATAATGGCCCGACTTCCATGGAAACCTATGAGAATTAACATTAGTGGGGTGGTGGCCCTGAATACGCCTCTGGACTCCATCCTATTCCCATGCGGGATATAGTGAGTGATGGCTTATCGACAGTGATCCTACAACTGTACGCTAAGTATTTGTAGACTTGACACGTGGTGACGTGCACACGTTTCCTTGGAGAAGTAGAATTACTTTATGAATGACACATGTTGGAACATGTGTCACCTCTTAATTGGTGAGTAGGATACGCTATCAACAGTTGTCCCTTGCTTTTTTGGACTTGCTGAAGAGCAACCTTGATACTATTTCCTCACTGACTGTACATTTCCCAGTGAACTGAGTTGCTAAAAACTGATGAGGCTTGTTCCGCAGCCTCGTTGCAAGTCGGCTCTAGAACTTGTGCAATGCTTACCTTCTGCCCCAACTTCTTGAAGTTTTATTCTGAGGCCATGTCAACCTGTGATTACTGGAGCAATAGGGTTGTACCTAATGCTACAGGTCGACAGTGGGATGTCAATTGCAATGCTATAATTGTTTAGAGTAGCCATCTTGAAGTCGATCGCTTCCTCATCTGAGATCTTTCGTGTGATTTCTACTCAAGGGTCAATGACAACATTTTTCTTTTTGAAAGCTGTAAAGGATTCGTCAAATACCAGTTTCCAAGGGTACATCGTGGCTGAATTTAATGTTGATTTGAAGTGATGTCTTCTGAGGTGACGCCATGTGGAAAAAAGAAACATCGTTTCATGATTTGGTGTAAGATATTGTGCCATTTTCAGCAATCGTTGATTGAATGCCTAGGATACTCTCCAATCATAGCCCCGGGTTCTGATCATCTTTACTGACGGCCTGTCAAACATGTCGATCCATGTTGATTGACAACTTTGTTCATCATTACTTTTAAGATTTCAAGCATTTTTTTTAGTCCGAGAAGTCACACCTGTTGGGGCCATATATAAAACCCTTGACGCTTGGTTTTTGGCCTTCACTTTTGTCTTTCTATGTGGCCTTCAAACTTGCTATGATCTTCCTTCGTCTTCCTAACTACATATGTAACTGCTCTTAGTAAGTTTCCTTTGTCCTGCACTTTTCTTCCAATATGTCTTCTTCATTTTCATATGAAGATATATTGGAGTCTTCCTCCAAAGAGGTGACATCTATCTCAATCCCTATTCTAGTAGTAGGTAGGGGAGGGCCTGCTGGTCGTCGACCCTCTTCTGGTGTGGTGACAGTTGCTTCAACTATTGTCACACCCCAATTTCGACTGAACCAGAAGTGTGAGTGAACCGTCACTGAACCAACGGTTCACACCAGGATCTCAATAAGACTCTGTCCACTCATACAAACCATTACACATAACCACAATCAGAATAATAATAAATACAGCAGAAGTCTTAAAATAGAATGAACTGAGTAATC
This sequence comes from Protea cynaroides, assembly GCA_028583415.1. Lineage (NCBI taxonomy): Eukaryota > Viridiplantae > Streptophyta > Magnoliopsida > Proteales > Proteaceae > Protea > Protea cynaroides. Next base: position 74,166,722 of record CM053274.1, read on the forward strand.
TATTGATAAATTTAAATAAATAACAAGTTATTCAAATTCCTAAAACTTAAGTAAGTATCTTTACATCACTTGTATCTTCAACCGAAAATAAATAGAATAAATAAAATCAAATCCTAAAAATACACGCAGAAAGGGCACTCGTATGAAGCGTCATGCTCGTCCTCTCTTGCTTGCACGTCCAGGGCAGTCATGCCTCCATACACTGGAGCATCCACGTAATCCTCCACTGTGTAACCTGCATTAACATCTAAAAATAGTATGTACACAAGGGTGAGCTCGCAACTTAGCTCAGTAAGACAATCAGACAATGCAACAAACATATGCATGAGTAACATTCACTTCATGGTCTGGTTTTAAGTTTGCAATGTGCTATAGAAAGGATTGGCGGCCACCGCACCTCTATACACGAGTGTGGAAGCCGCCCAATGGATCAAACACCACTGCCGTCTCACATGCACCCTATCATGGAATAGAGATAGAGCTAAGGCGTCCGGATCAAACACCGCCAACACCTCCCCTGATACTCTATCCATACCAACACGTAAGCCCCTATTGGCGAGGGCTTGCAAACTGGGCTCGCAACTAACCAATCTTACATGTCATCACATTAGGCCCTGTCCCAGCGTATCTCCCTACGGCATAGAGATAGAGCTAGAGTCTAGTGGTCAGGCCGGAGACCACAGTGCCACTCCCTCCCCCTAATACCATATCCGCACCAAGCATGCTAAGATAGAACAATACGAAACTGTGCTAGTGTGAGAAATGATCCCAGACCCCAGGCCCTTTCGATTCCACACACCAACGAAAATAATCACATGCCTAACAGTCACAACCTAGCATAGCAAGTATGCATGAACAATAATAATAACTGAAAGTAAAGGATGACATGCGAGAATGCACAAACATCAATCCACGGAATCATAATTATTATCAACGATTTACTGTTATTTAATTATTAGGGTTTAGGTCTGATTCCCTTACTTGACGCTTGGTTGATAGTTCGCTCCGCGTCACAAGGTCCAAACGTGCTATCACAAGGTCCTACACAATGTGAGATTTTAATTAGAGTAGTTTTCTTAGGGTTTACGTTGGTCGAAAACCGAACTAAGTCAAAACACTTCTCTAGAGCTAACCGGTCGCAGCACTGTGGGGAAACCTGCAACCGGTACTGTCGACCGGTCCCCACAGACCAGTCCCCGGGAGGTACCGGTCGCATATGGTGCGATCAGTATGGTTCGACCGGTATGTCTCCGGAAGACCATACACTTGGTTCTCGCCTTCCGTCGGTCACCCTCTATTGATCCTAGGGTTTCTCCTACACATCCTAGGTCTAAGCATTAAGTTAGAATTGTTTCCAACTCCATTCAAGTCCTAGTTTCGATGATCTCAACCTAGAACTTGAATCTAGGGTTTACTGACTAGATTAAGGTTTGACGGCAAAAACAGGGTTTAGATCAATAGATTAAATCAATACCTTGCTTTGCATGGTATTGATCCAACTACAACTCACCATTCTAGATTACTTATGGTAGAGGAAGGTTTGAGCACTTCTCGTTGACTTGCGGTAACTTGTTCTTCGTCAAACGGCAATGTCGATTCTTCCCTCTCCTTCCTAGCTTCTTCTCCTTCTTCAGCCTCTTTCTCCTTTCTAGGGTTTGTGAGGATCATGGAAGAGGTTTTAGGAGGTTTAGAGGTCCTTATATAGACTAGGATTAGGTTTAGGAAGCCTCCTAACATTAGAAAAGTCATTCGGTTTGAAATTTGGAAAGTGGGACCCGCAGAGATCCGTTTTCAGATCTTAGTGGTCTGCTGCGCAGGCTATTCCGGTCGACCGGTACCATCGATCAATATGAATTAATTCATACTTAATTTGATCCGTTTCGTACCTGTTTGTCATCCGCTCATCCTGTCTGGCCTGGTGATGATTGGAAGACCTGTTACGACATGAGTTCAAGGTTTAGATCGGGTTCATGGAGTGCGGGTCTTACAACTATCATCTAGGAGATTGGCAGAGAGAGATCCCCCTACCTCAGGCAAAGTTAGTAATTGAGGTCCCCCTTGACTACCCTGAACCCGTGCTTCTAGCTAACCCATCCATGTATGAGCTGGTTGCCACTGGAGTGACTAGACAGTTAGAAAAAACCTATGTAGAGAAACTTTATCAAGGATTTGAACATCCCCTTAAAGATATGTCTGTATACCTTCCGGAAAAAATCTATTTGCCTATACCTTGAACTTGAGGGAGATTTGAGTACACGAGAAGTACTTTAAAATGAGTTTCAGCTGCCTCTTCCAATAGAAGCCGTTAGGATCCTCAAGCACTACAAGCTTGCTCTTGTACAGTTCTTGCCCAACTCCTGGGTGTGCATATATCCTTTTGTGGTTTTCTTTCGTCGACTTAACTGAAATGCAACCATCGACCTGTTCAAGACCCTTTTTGTGTTCAACCGTGATACTAAGCAACAAACCAAACACCCGAAGAGTTGGTATTTTTTCAACAGGAGAGCTCAATGGCCGTTTGTTTTGGGCGAGCTGAGGTTTTCAACCCATGAATGGAAGAAAGGATTCTTCTTCGTGGGCAGCAAGGACTTGAAAAATATGTGTGTTGCCAACTTTTGGACCTATCTAGAGGTCAGACCTCTGAACAAAAAACCAAGATTGTCCAAGAATGACTTGGACACTATTAAGTTGAACCCAAATGGGAAGGTGAATGATCAAGCGACCTCCTGTCCCTTTTCTTTTGTGTACCGAGCAGCCCGGGAACAAGGGACGATGTTTATGACGAGGTCCCTGAGTCCATTCCTAGAGTTGTTTCCTCGGGGGTTGAACACGTGGAACCCAATACATTAGTTAGTGCTAGGACTTCTAGAGGGGTCGACAATGTTGAGGTTTAGAAGGCTGCTGAGGTCGGCGTTGCTGCTGAGGTCAGTGGGCTAGTTATAGCTGATGAACCTACCAACTTCGGTAAGACAAATTCTTTATGTATATTTTTTTTCTTGTAATCTTGGAAACTGCTTAAGTTACTAACATTTTGAACTCGTCCTTGCAGTGGAGAGATTTGACTTCGATTTATCCTTGTTCTAGAGATGAGGGAAAGAGATAGCAGCTAACACTTCTCGCAAGAGAAAAAAGCGAAAGGTCACTCCCACTAGGGTCTCCAACAGAGATTCGAAAGTCTGGAGTGATCCCGGGGAGGGTTCCAAACCCCAATGTCGAAACAAAAGCTAGCAAAAAAGCGTTGGTCACCAGCAGGTCGCCATTGGAAACGGATGCCTCCTAGACAACGTCGATTCTGCTTTCATTCCCTCTGAGTTGCGCCCTGTTTCAGATCTTAATGTCCCCTCTTCAGAGCTCATCATCCCTGTCTTGAATTCTTCTTCAACTCCCAACCTTCCTGCCATGACTTCCATAGCTTCAAACCTTCTTGTATCGGCTTCTACAACTCCAGATCTTGCTGCCCATCTTCTCCCCAAAACTGCCCTCCATTCTTTCTCTCTTCCAAATCCATCTCTCCTCCCTCTACTAAAACATCCCCCTCTTATTTTGAGTGATCTCCTTCCTTAAACTGAAACCCCTACGAAATCCTTATTTATTTATTTATTTTTTTGAAAACCCTAACTCCCTTTATGTATATGACCCTTTCTATCTCCATCCACGTCTTCTCCAAAACCCTGCAACCCCGATCTTCCTTCCTTTTCTATCCAACGAAATCCTATAATCCTCTCCTCCTCTTCTGGAATTCCCTTTCCAAAAAAGATCTTATTCGAGATCCACAATCCCTAATAAAAAATCTTAGCCAAATCCTTCCTTTCCAATAAACGAAATCCAGCCTCTCAATCTCTTTTCAAAATCTTTTGCTCTTTATTTTTTATTTTTTACTACAGCTCCTCCTTTCTCCATTCTTCTTTAAGTTTTCTGCATCTTACATCCTCTATTTTCCGTTCTCAAGTAAAGAGAATTCAAAATGGAGAAGAATAGTTTTTAGATTGTCCTATTTGGACATCGGATGATCAAGATATGATGAAATGAAATTCAGCTAACCCAAATATTTGAAACCAAATCTTCGAAAGCCTTACCATGCACCGGCGCCACATGGTAGCCGGGCCATCACTGACACATCGAGAATGGTGTAAACGCTTGGTAGGTCGATAAGAGGATTTTGATTATTAACCATTTGATCTGCTGCAAAAGGCAGGATCTCTTCTTAGCACTCCGATCGTCTTATAATAGAATTAATGATAATTGTTGGCCTCTCCCTCAACTTACAATAGTTGTTGGCCTCTCCCTCAACTTATGATAAATGCATGAAAGCTCTTAAAGTATCTAATAATTACTTGCAGTCTGTTCTGACAAAAAGCATGATATCTCCCTCATCAGATAACGGAATTGAGTGATTCTAATTGCATTGCAAAGCCAACTCGATGATCTACATATTTTCAGTATGTTGCTTTCATGGTACTATCGCAGGACCCACCAAAAACAGCCTTATAGTGAAAACTTCAAGACTTACCTTGGAATCCAAGTCCAAAACTTTTTGCACATGTTCACCCGGACTCCCACACACTACGAATCACCTTGGTTTAGCTTGGAATGTTGTAGAACGCATGTAGAGCTTGATCGAACGTCAAATCTTCCACTCTTGCACTTCCACTGACACTCTCTCTCCTCATTTTCTCTGACCGAATGCTCAACTATACTCCCCTATATTTGCTTTTAATTTCACACACCTCCCCTCCTTTGTTAAATATGTATCAGACAGACCCCTTTATAACAGACGGATCTGTAAGTATGATGTGGCCTGGTCTATTAATTTTCTAATGGCAAAACGACTTAACAACGAGGTGCGCACGAAATCAATCGTGAAGTTGGGGTTGGTGACTTAAAAACAAAGTATAAGGGGGAGTGGATGAAATTAAAGCTAACCTTAGGGGAGGTATGTGAAATTTGGCCAAAAATTACTGAGGGAAGAGATGACAAAAATGAGATGCTTAAACTACAGCAATAGCTGATTCTATGGGGTGACCTGTTGTTGCTGGTCTTGCTCCTTTGGATGGGACCATAACGGGGGAGGATTATCATGGTAGCACGTGCAAGGTCTTCGAGTAGACGCAAGTGCCAGATAGTATTAGTTAAGCTTTTAGGTTTACTTACGAGACTACTAATGGCCATGAGCCTATGTTGTTTTCATTATAATGGATTTATGATTTGCTGTTAGTTTATTATGTCTTGATAAGATGATGGAAACACATTCATTTATTTAATTTTATCATTTGACCTCAGTTTGTTATTAATTATGCTTCCACTATTCTATTTATCCATATTGTAGTTGATTCGTGTTGGATAGATGGTTTGGTGTATGTTGTACGCAACTATATACTGGTTTTGGGATTGGATAGGGTTGCTTATGGGCGATCCAGTCACACTTCTGAGATACCGAAAACATGGTGTAACAATATGTGCCCATAGTCTTGTCATCGCCTCTATATTGCATTTGGCCCTCAATCAGTCGAGTAATCTCCACTAGATTGAATTCAGGATTCTGTCTAGGAACATGCATATGCATTACAACAACTTGAGGGCCAGACTAAGCTGCACGAGCATAGTTAGTCCTGGTTTCCCCACTTTTATCCTTCATTTATTGGGAATCAATCCCTAAATGAGAGAACAATAAAGGTGGAGGGCCATAAGTTAAAGCACCACTAGTATTGGTTCCATTGGAAAAGAATGATATTGTCTCCTTATCCTTTTTGTTGTTCGTCTTTTTCTCATTATTAAGGTTGTTGTTGTTGGGCTTATCAATGCAGGGGAGGCTCTCCATTGGCATTGGGTTGTGGTGGAAGTGTGGAACTAAGTGTAGGATTTTAAATCTCAATGAAACTATTCCAATCAATCATATATAAACAATAAAATACATTGAGCATTAACAAATCTAATAACAATCAAAAGGAACGTACCTTTTGCTGGAGATTGATTTTCGACTGAGTTCTTGACTTGATTCCCAGCAAAGATATTCTACAGCCTCCTCTCCCTTGGGTATGGGTCCCTTTCACGCAGAGAGGCTATAGGAAGCCTTGCCACTGCAATATATAATCATGCATTTTACCAGATCTATTCCATTCCCATAATTGAATGAATTGGAAAATAAAAATGGTAGGGGATATTCACGTAATCCCTGATTGGATCCCACCAATTAAAATAGTCAAGTATATTAATATTGCCCATAATAAATCTAATAAAGATTTTACAATCTCCCACTTGTGCTACATTATTCTACAAGACTGTTATTAACTAGTATGGCCATGGAATCTAATAATTAAAATATCGGATTACCTCAACCTTTCATCATTCCAACAAGCAGACTAATGTTGAACAACAGCAGAAGATACGCCTCAATTATACATCATACAACTTTTTTTTATTACAGACAAAAGTCTCTTTGATGATATCTGATCCTGGCTCACCGCCTTTGAATTTTGGCTTAATACCTGGGAGGACAAAATGTCTCTTCCACCCATCTCTGATGGACGAAAAAATGATTTGGAGTCGCCACTTAGATTAAGGTCTAGGACATATAAAAATGTAGTCTCATCATAAAAAAAGACTTTTATTGACTCATTTGACCCAATATATTGGCTTTGATCTATCAGAGAATGGGTAAGCATTCAAGGTACAATTTGGGAAGGTGTTAGGCACCCAAAGCTGCATGATCCAAAAATCGACCTCTTATGTGATTCTACTTTCCTTATACTCTATGGTTCTGATTGTTCATGGTCAATGGATGATAATTATGGCTCATGGAGAATCCTATGCCAAGTTGCTAAAATTTTCTAACCTAGGGTTTAACCAAACATGTTCTCAAAATATAAATGAGAAAACAATATACAGTGAACCAAACCAAAAATGGTTCGGTGATGGACTGAATCTGAGACGTCAAGACATCTCAAATTGCCTACATATTTCAATCCTGGAAATCAAGTCCATAATGTAGTTTGAACGGATGTGATTAAGGTTTATGGATGTGGTTTATGCTTAAGTTTTCTTAGATTCAATTGTTCAAGTTAAAGTTTATGCTTAATAGATGGTTGAGATTGAATTTAGAGATAGCCTATATGGATCGAAGTGAATATGGATAATGAATATGATATGGATATGGATGTGGATATAGATATGGAGGACCTAAGGAAACTAAGATCAAGATGTGGTCATACCTTTGGGAATCTATCCCTCTAGACAAGATTCGAGTGTACATTTTTCCAGAATCTATCCTTTGGACATGATCTGATTATGGCTTCTGGAATCTATCCCTCTTGACAGGTTTTAAGAATGTCTTTGGAAATCTATCCCTCTGAACAGGATCTAAGTATGCCTTCATGAATCTATCCCTCTTGACAGGGTCTGAGTATGTCTTCGGGAATCTATCCCTTTGGACGGATTTGAGAATTCCTTCGAGAATCTATCCCTCTTGACAGGATCTGAGTATGGCATCGAGAATCTATCCCTCTATACAGGATCTGAGTACGTCTTCAAGAATCTATCCCTCTTGAAAGGGTCTGTGTAAGAACCGTATTCTAAAACCGGGTCTAAAGCGTGGTTTTATATGATGACAGGTGTCCCAATCATAATCGGACCCGAAGGTGAAGCCGGGTGACGAACCACGTAAATTGCAGGTACAAAAACCACTCAAAACTGGTAAAAAACTCATATCGGTCTGACTATACCGATCTGAGTCAGTCAGACCGGTATGGTGCAACCGGTATGGTATACCGGTCTTACTATACCGGTCTGAGTCAGTCAGACCGGTATGTGCGACCGATATACTTCTTTTCTGTGGGAGACGGACTCCAGCGGGGCCCTCACTCCGAATGGAAACTTGGGAAGTTTCCAATCGTGAAAAACCTTCCCAAGAACGGCCCTCCTCTATTTATAGAGATGATCACAGTCCATTGATCCTTCTCAAACCCTAGCCGTCTGGAGAAGAGTTGAGAAGGAGCAAGGAGGAAGAGGCTGCCCAGGAAAGAGGTTTCCATTGGAGGAGCTCGCCGCCAACCGATGAACATCGCCGGAGTGCTCTATACTATTAGTAATACTAGGATGTCGGATTGGAGCCCCGAAGCGGCGCGACAATCCTAAACCCTAGATCTCTCTTCTTTCAAATCTGATCTGGTTTGATACGGCGTTCTAGCCGAAATCAGAAGTCCATTAGGATGCTTAGACCTTGGTGTGGGTTAGGAGAAACCTTAGAAAACCTAGCCGATAACCGACAGGGAAGGGAGATCCGAGACCTTGCTCTCGGATCCAAACCACGGACTATACCAGTTGGACACAAGGTCCGGCGGTATGGGCCTGCGGTGTATACCAGAGGCACATACCGATCTCACATAGGTGCAACCGGTATATACCACAACCGGTATACATACCGGTGGCACCATACCGGTCGCACTCCCCTGAGACCGGTACCTCTGACCAGTATGGCTTCCGAGCCTTGTTTGCTTGGTCAGGCAAGGTTCTGACCAACTGTGACTTTAATAAATTAATTCTAACCTATGAATATGATTGTGTAGGACCTGTAGACAACGTGAGAATACCCTGTGACATAGAGCGGGATTGTTATCACGTGTCAGGTATGGGACAAGACCCAAACTCTAATTAATTAATTAACCAGTAAACCTTTGCAACTAAATTGTATATGAAGTTCATGGCTTGATGTCTGTGCATTTCACATGCCATGTAGTTACTTCTTGTGTTACTATTATCTGTTCATGCATTTCATATGCTAGGATTGTTGGATGTTAGGCATGTGTATGTTTTAGTTAGTGTGTGGAATGTGAAGGGGGGTGTGCCCTGGATATATCCACAACTAATACCTTTTTCGTATCACCATCTACCTTAGCAGACTTAGTGCGAATAGGGTATCAGGGGGAGGACATGGGTTTGTGGTCCTTCCTACCCACCAAACTCGAGCCCTATCTCTATGTCACAGGGAGTCGTGCTGGGGTAGGGCCATTGATACTATATTGCTATTTACGACTGGTTAGAAACGAAACCCACTTGCAAGCCCTTGCCAGTAGGGGTTTAGGTATTGGTACGGTGTGGGGTATCAGGGGGAGGACGTGGGATTGTGGTTCTTCCTGCCCTCCAGACTCGAGTCCTATCTCCATACCGGAGTGAGTGATATGGGGCAACATCCGTAATGTGGTAGGTGCCTGACTGTTGGGTGTGCTAACATTCTCGTGCATGGAGGTGCGGTGGCTGTTAAACCTTACCATAGCATAATTGCAAGTTATACCTGACCCAAATTGTAATGTTATCTCATGCATTTTATATGTTGCATTGGTCTTGTACTTTACTGAGCTAAGTTGTGAGCTCACCCAAATATATTTCTTTTTAAATTTGGATGCGGGGTACACAGTTGATGACTTCGTGATTGCCCCAGCGTACGGTACAATTGCTGCCATTGATACCCAGGCAGTGGAGGAAGAGCATGACGCATCATGCGAGTGCTCCTTTTGTGTTTTCCTTTTGAGGGGATTTTATTTTAAACAATACATTGTAATACTTTTATTATTTAAATTTGTGAATGGTGGAATAAGTTGAATAATTATTTTAATTTACCACATAGATCTCAGTTCATTTATTTATATTCCGCTGCTATGTATTAATCTCTGGTTATGTTAGACTGTTTGGGAATGATTGGTTGACATGGTCTATTGAGATTCTGGTGTGAACCGTGGTTTAGTGCCGATTCATCGACACTTCTAGTTCAGCTGAAATTGGGGTGTGACAACTTGGTATCAGAGCACTAGGCTCTGTCTAGCTAATCATTCTGCATCTAGCTGTGTCCAATGAGTTGAATTAAGAAAATTAACAACTTTAATAAGAACACACCATAAGCTTACTTGTTGCTTGAGACTTAAGAAAGATGCATAATATATCATTAATGAAAGAACAAATATAAGCACTGAAGTATTAAGAGAAACAAATAACCATTTCATAAAAAAAAATTTAATACAAGTGAACAACAGAGTACAGTCCACAAGTCGGAAAGTTACTCTAGTAACAAAATAAACCACATGAAAATAAAATAAAAACTACATCTGATTATGGTGGTGTTGCAGGCATGGATGGTACCGGGTCTGCAATATCATAGTCCCGCTCGTACACCTCTCTGAGCCAATGAACCTGGTCTTGCGTGACCCATAGGCTACGAGCTAGATGCCCCAACTCCTGACCCATCTCTCGCTGAGAATCCATGAGCCCTCTCTGGGTATCTAGGATGCCTCTTTGAGTATCTCTGATATCCATAAGCTTGCTCATCACTGGGTCCGAAGGGGGATGAGATGGTCTAGCAACTAGAGAAGGCCTAGAAAGTCCTGCAACTGGAGAATGCTGGGGTGCAGGTGCTGGGATGTCCTCCATGTCTCGACTGCCTCTACTGCTGTTGCAGCTGCTGCTACTGCAATGGCCGCATGGTTCCTAGGTAGGAGAGGACGAGCCTGTAACTCCTCATCATTGAGCACTAGATCGTCCATCTGCATCTTATAGATGGCCTCGGCATCTATATCAGAACTCATGGTGATCTCCACAGCTACCTCACCCTGCATATCCACACCCAGACGCTGTAGCAAAGCTGTGATCAACCTACCAGATGGAAGATTGCCCGTCACACCAGGCATGGCCGCATAGATCATAACCCAAATAAGCAAGTAAGGCAAACAAATCCGGTGCCTGGTAGCCACACAGTAGGTGAGGTACTGAGTCAACTGGGATAACTCTCCATAGTGTCCACTCTGGGGAACAATGTTATGTTGTATGATCCGGCATAATAGGCGAGGCTGAGGACGTAGGTTCGAAGTTCGAAGCCAACATGACTCTACCTGGTAATAAGATCTGCTCGGCTATGGCTGCCCTCATGTCCTCAGAAAGATATCCTTTGGCTCTGGGTGGACAATAGATGAGTTCCCCATCGTCAGGAATCTCCAGGAGTGTAGCTAGTTCGGCTGCGTTAAAGGAAATCATCACCCCTTTCACATAGCTGGTGATGCGAAGGTCTCTGGCATGCTCCCAGTCATTTAGGTCACCTTCTACCTCCAAGTTGGCAAAGAACAACTTCACCAAGCTAGGACGGGTAGTCTCTCTATACTGGATGAGGGGTAACCAACCTATTGCCCCAAAAGCCGCCTCAACATCGAAGCGGTAAAGATGCTCCAGGTTAACAAAACGGCCTACTTCGATACGCTTTGCTCGAAACCATTCTAGGCGTGAAGCGGCCGCCTCCGATCGAAAGTACCTCTCATCATACAAGACAGGTGGGGGGTGTGGCCTGTTCATACCAGGCATAAATGATCGTTTCCCTGCTCCACGGCGTTTAGACATAGTGTATCTGTTAAACAAAGAACAAGAGTCAGTTAAAGACAAATTCAGAAAAATTTCGACAGTGTAACAATAGAAAATGGTAAAAAAACCTAAAAACACACCCAATATGAATGGAATAACTTATTGTGATAGTACAATGCTAGCATAGGTTAAACAATTTCATCAAAGCAAAGAAATAGAGGCATATTAACAAAAATTTATCAAAAACATCGAAAAACCTAGAAACCTAGGTTAAAAGTCAAAATTTTGGGATTTTCTTTAAACCAACCGATAGAACTTCAAATTGGTTGAGGGGTTTTACACATTTAGACCCCTAAAATCTTTCTCAAGTGAAGAAAGAAGTTTTTTATGGTTAAAAACTTCCAAATCAAGAAAAACCTAGGTTTTGGTATAAAAGACGATGAAAAATTTTCTAAAAAGAAGGAAGAGAATGATAAGCTTACCTGAGAGACGAGATTGGTACTCTAGGATGAAGTAGAAACAATCTTAGGAGCACCGGATGCACTGTAGAGACTCGGAGACCCAGAGAGAAATCGCCACCGGAGTAAATTTTAAGGAGAGAAATGAGAAATGAGACCAAATCGCGATTTTTAAAGGCTTTTTAGTGATACCGGTCGCACATCTAGGCTGGACTGTGCGACCGGTACCCCCCTGCGGTATGGTGCAACCGGTACCTACCGCAGGGTATACTGGTTGCACACAAATGTGGTGTGTGCTATCGGTACTGCCTACGGTATGGCCAGACCGGTATGAATTGCCAATCATACCGGTCTCACTCCAGGAGAGACCGGTACTGCCGCAGGAACCCCATGGGGATTGGGAATACAAAACCATTCCGAGAATCGGCCGAACCTTATTCCAGACCTCACGCCTGCATGATATGACTAGAATAAAGGATTGTACATAGGAAATTTCGAAAGATAACTGAAAATTTGCTTATGTTCTTCCCTATTGATGTATACTTATGCTGCATATGCGTTGAGACTAAATGTTAGTTGGAATAATTCTCTAATTTGTCTCATGTATCTCAATGTATTCAGATATCGTACAGGGAATTAAATTGCTTTAATGGTGAGAGGTAATAGACGTAGAGTTCATCGCAGATGCCGTTACTCAAGGGCGCCTACCATGGACAGGAGTTCAGGTACAGAAAACTCAGAAGAGAATGAAGAGAGAGTAGGTGGGGAAGAACTTAACCCCCTAAACGAAACTGAAAATTTGATGAAGGCCAATTAAGAATCGCCGTCACAGGGGCAACCATCTACAGGCTCCGAAACAATGATGGCTAACTTGGTCACTAATATGGAGGCACAACAGAAGAAGTTCTTTGATGAGATGTTGAAAATGTTTAGGCCACCTGGGCCTGTGTCGGCACCTGCAAACATGCCAGCCACAAATGCCGAGAATGTCCACGCAGCACCAGTGGGGGTTAGCACAGTTACTGAAGAACAACCACAGCAGGACCAACCCAACACAGTTCCCCACCTGGTTACAGGGACGTCAATTCCTAACCAAGATCAATGAGGGTATCAGGGACCGTATCAGGGTGCATACTATGGGGGATATCAGGGAGGAAATCAGAGTGGCTATTCTTATCAGCCACAATGGTATGGACAAGCACCATATGGACAGGTTCCTTTTGCATAGGGTAGTCTTTCCAGAGCGGTGGATGGATTTTTAAAGCTCAAACCACCAACTTTTACAGGGAAGTCAGGGAAAACACTGTGGCCAGCGTAGTGGATAGCTGAAATGGAGAATAACTTTCGGCTATTGGAGTGTCAAGATGGGGATAAAGTATTATATGCCACTTACATGCTGAAGGAGGAAGCCAATGGGTGGTGGAGTTCCACTAGATCATATCTGGAAACAAAGCACCAGATAATCACTTGGCACATCTTCAAGGAGGCTTTCTTCGAAAAATATTTTCCCAGGAGTTTTCGTGATCAAATGGAGAGGGAGTTCCTAAATTTGCAACAATCTCAGTTGACAGTAGAGGCATACCAACAAAGGTATGAGGAGTTATTCTTTTTCGCTCCAAGCAGTATGCAGGAGGAGGAAACAAAGACTCGTCGTTTCACTATGGGTCTTCGGGGTGTTATCAGAGAGCATGTGCTGGGTCGAGGGTTGAACATATATAATAAAGCTGTACAGGTGGCTCGAGTCATCGAGGCCAGTCAGAGAGAAAGTTTCTTCGCACAAAATAAGGGTCTGAAGAGGCCTAATCCTGAGTCCCAAGGTAGAAGAAACAACATGCCATACCGTCCATTCAGGCCACCAACTAGCACAGTGCCTCCCAGACCAGCTCTTGCAATGACATCACAGGCAACGGGGCCGAACCCTAATGTAAAGTGTTTCAATTGCCAACAGGTGGGGCATTATGCTAGAACATGCCCACAACCAAAGAGGGAGCAGCAGCAAGGCAAGGTATATGTTGTTACTACGGAAGAGGCAGCCGCATCACCAGATGTGGTTACAGGTATGATTTTATACTTACTCCTTAACTGTTGCATTAATTGTTTGTGCATTTGAAACTAAGGGAGAATTTGAAAAACCTCAGGTACAGCAAATATAGCAGGATTACCCGTCAGAGTCCTGTTTGACTCGAGGGCCACCCATTCCTTTGTGTCTGTGTCATTCGGTAAAGGACTAGATCAACCCATCAAGACTCTACAACCAAGTCTGTTAGTTCGGTCTCCCATGGGAATGGAGGTAGTATTAGAAGAATATTATGGTCATTGCCCAGTGCTTATTGAAGGATGAGAGTTGGAAGCCAATCTAATCCAGCTGGAGATGTCAGATTTCAATGTCATTCTTGGCATGGACTGGTTATCTAAACATTCAGCAAACCTATTATGTGCTGAGAAGAAATTGGTGTTCAAGGACAGTGAAGGGTCGGAGTTCAACTTTAAAGGGGCTAGGCTGCCTAGAAAGAGAAAGCTTATACTCTCAGCCCTAAAAGCAAAGAAGTGTTTAGAGAAGGGGGGGTAGGATATCTCGTATCAGTGGTGGATGTGACCGCTGACTTGCCAAAAATGGAGGACATCAAAGTAGTACGGGAATTTCCTGATGTATTTCCAGAAGACCTACCCGGGTTGCCACCTGACAGAGCTACTGAGTTTGTGATAGACCTCCTACCAGGGGTAGCACCTGTGTCTAAAGCACCTTACAGGATGGCTCCTACCGAGTTGAAAGAGTTAAAAACCCAGCTGTAAGAACTGTTAGACAAGAGATTTATAAGGCCAAGTATCTCACCTTGGGGAGCACCTGTGCTCTTTGTCAAGAAAAAGGATGGTAGCGTATGTATTTGTATGGACTATCGAAAATTAAACAAGCTCACTATTAAGAACAGGTACCCACTACCAAGAATAGATGATTTGTTTGATCAATTACAAGGTTCGAGTGTATTCTTGAAGATTGACCTGAGGTCAGGGTATCATCAACTCAAGATTAAAGAGGTAGACATCCCCAAGACAGCTTTCAGGATACGGTATGGACACTATGAGTTCCTTGTGATGTCCTTTGGGTTGACTAATGCACCTGCATCATTTATGGAGCTAATGAACCAAGTATTCCATGACATGTTGGATACGTCGATTATCGTGTTCATCGATGATATTTTAGTGTACTCCAAGGATCAGGAAACACAAGCAGTGCATCTAAGAGCAGCATTACAAAGACTGAGGAGAGAGAAGTTCTATGCAAAATTCAAGAAATGTGAATTCTGGTTAGATGAAGTGGCCTTCCTTGGTCACGTGGTGTCGGCTGAAGGAATCAAGGTCGATCCCAGTAAAATTTCTGTCATAGTAAGATGGGAGGCGCCGAAGACAGTTGTTGAAATTCGTAGTTTCCTGGGCTTAGCTGGATACTACAGAAGGTTTGTGGAGGCTTATTCCAAGATTGTTGTTCCACTCACCAGGTTGACCAAAAAGGGAGAAAAGTTAATATGGACTGAAGAATGTGAGAAATGCTTCTAGACGCTGAAGTCAAGACTGGTATCAGCACCTATATTGACTATTCCAGCTCTAGACCATCCATTCACACTATATACAGATGCTTCAGGTTTGGGACTGGGTTGTGTGCTGATGCAAGGAGAACAGGTGATAGCCTATGCCTCAAGACAGCTGAAAGAACATGAGAAGAACTACCCTACACATGACCTAGAATTGGCAGCGGTCATTCATGCTATCAAGACTTGGAGGCATTACCTGTATGGTGAGAAATTCAGATTAAGTCTGATCACAAAAGCCTGACGTATCTTTTCACCCAAAAAGACATGAACATGAGGCAGAGGAGGTGGTTAGAATTACTCAAGGACTACAACTGTGACATTCAGTATCACCCTGGTAAAGCTAACATTGTATCTGATGCGCTGAGCAGGAAATGGGCATCGAACCCTGAAGCAGGACCAAGTACAAATGCAGCATTATGTGCTGTTGTTTCTGGCTCATCAGAGGATGAAGAACAGCTCTTAATAAAGTCAGTAGATGATCCTATTGAGCAAGGGTTGATACACCAGTTTACCCTTATCTTTGCAGCATTGAATATTTTGCCCGACTTGAAGGAAGAAATAAAGGCAGCAGTCCTACAGGACCCATACCTCAGGACAGTTCAAGAAGATTTGGAAAAGGGTCGAGCCAACCCTGATTTCACCTTGGGATGCAGACAAGGTACTCAGATATCATGGGCGTTTATGTGTACCTGAGAATGAAGATCTGGAAATCAGAAACCGAATCATGTTGGAAGCTCACTCTACTCCATATTCAGTACATCCTGGGAGCACCAAGATATACCATGACCTAAAGAGATTATACTGGTGGAGGGGTATGAAAGCAGATGTGGCCCGATATGTGTTTCAATGTTTAAACTGCCAGCAAGTCAAAGTAGAAAGACAGAGGCATGCAGGATTATTGCAACCGTTACCTGAGCCGGCATGGAAATGGGATTGTATTACCATGGATTTTGTCACTGGTCTACCTATGACTCCAAGATCAGTGAATGTTGTTTGGGTAGTTGTAGATCGCCTTACCAAGACCGTCAGATTTATCCCAGTCAGACCGCAATACACCATAGACAAGTTGGCAAGATTGTATGTGGACAATATAGTCAGACTGCATGGTGTCCCAGAGAGCATAGTATCTGATAGAGATCCACGCTTCACATCGAAGTTCTGGGAGGGGCTACAGAAGGCAATGGGGACGAAACTAAAGTTCAGTACAACCTTCCACCCTTAAACGGATGGTCAGTCAGAGAGGACCATCCAGATCCTAGAAGATATGCTTCGCGCATGTGCTATCGACTTTAAGGGGGCTTGGGATGAGAAGCTTTCCCTCATTGAGTTTGTCTACAACAACAGCTACCAGTCTACGATCCAGATGGCCCCATATGAGGCCTTGTATGGCAAGAAATGTCGGACACCATTATTATGGGACGAAGTTGGAGAAAGAAGGATCGTCGGACCAGAATTTGTAGAAGAAACCTGCAAGGCAGTAGATCAAATCAAGAACCGAGTAAAGACAGCTCAGGTGCGTCAAAAGCACTATGCTGACAACAGGCGACGAGACCTTGAATTCATGATTGGTGATAAAGTTTTCTTGAAGGTGTCACCAGTAAGAGGACTGAAGCGGTTCGGTAGAAAAGAAAAACTATGTCCTAGATATGTGGGACCATATGAAATTCTGTCCCAATGCGGCAAAGTGGCCTATCAACTTGCATTGCCACCAGCGATGTATAGCGTCCACAACGTCTTTCACGTGTCCTTACTAAAGAAGTACGTGAGAGACCCGTCGTACATTCTTGTTGCAGACCCCCCAGATTTGACAGAAGACTTAACCTTCGTGGTGGTGTCAATCCAGCTCATTACTAAAAAGGTACAATAGCTTTGAAGGAGCGCTATCCACTATGTCAAGGTCGCTTGGAAAAGTCAGGACGTAGAAGAAATTACTTGGGAGGAGGAGGATTCCATGCGAGAAGAATATCCTCATCTTTTCGACTCTGAAGGTACATACAATTTCAGAGACGAAATTACTTTTAAGGGTAGGGGAATTGTGAGACCTACATGCAAATTTCGGAGACGAAATTTCTTTTAAGGGTGGTAGAGTTGTAAGAATCGTGTTCTAAAACCGGGTCTAAACCGTGGTTTTATATGATGGTTGGTGTCCCAATCATAACCGGATCGGAAGGCGAAGCCGAGTGACGAATCACGTAAATTGCAGGAACGAGAACCACTCAAAATTGGTAAAAAACTCATACCGGTCTGACTATACCGGTCTGAGTCAGTCAGACCGGTATGGTGCAACCGGTATGGTATACCGGTCTTACTATACCGGTCTGAGTCAGTCAGACCTGTATGTGCGACCGGTATACTTCTTTTCTGTTGGAGACCGACTCCAGCGGGTCCCTCACTCCGAATGAAAACTTGAGAAGTTTCCAATCGTGGAAAACCTTCTCAAGAATGGCCCTCCTCTATTTATAGAGATGATCACACTCCATTGATCCTTCTCAAACCCTAGCCGTTTGGAGAAGAGTTGAGAAGGAGCAAGGAGGAAGAGGCTGCCCAGGAAAGAGGTTTCCATTGGAGGAGCTCGCCGCCAACCGACGAACATCGCCGGTAAGTACTCTATACTATTAGTAATACTATGATGTCGGATCAGAGCCACGAAGCGGCGCGACAATCCTAAACCCTAGATCTCTCTTTTTTCAAATCTGATCTGGTTTGATACGGTGTTCTAGCCGAAATCAGAAGTCCATTAGGATGCTTGGACCTTAGTGTGGTTTAGGAGAAACCCTAGAAAACCTAGCCGATAATCGACAAGGAAGGGAGATCCGAGACCTTGCTCTCGGATCCAAACTACGGACTATACCAGTTGGACACAAGGTCCGGCGGTATGGGCCTGCGGTGTATACCGGAGGCACATACCGGTCTCACATAGGTGCAACCGGTATATACCACAACCAGTATACATACCGGTGGCACCATACTGGTCGCACTCCCCTGAGACCGGTACCTCTGACCGGTATGGCTTCCGAGCCTTGTTTGCTTGGTCAGGCAAGGTTCTGACCAACTGTGACTTTAATAAATTAATTCTAACCTATGAATATGATTGTGTAGGACCTGTAGACAACGTGAGAATACCCTAAGACGCATAGCGGGATTGTTTTCACGCGTCAGGTAAGGGACAAGACCCAAACTCTAATTAATTAATTAACCAGTAAACCTTTGCAACTAAATTGTATATGAAGTTCATTGCTTGATGTTGTGCATTTCACATGCCATGTAGTTAATTCTTGTGTTACTATTATCTGTTCATGCATTTCATATGCTAGGATTGTTGGATGTTAGGCATGTGTATGTTTTAGTTAGTGTGTGGAATGTGAAGGGGGGTGTGCCCTGGATATATCCACAACTAACACCTTTTTAGTATCGCCATCTACCTTAGCAGACTTGGTGCGAATAGGGTATCAGGGGGAGGACGTGGGATTGTGGTTCTTCCTGCCCGCCAGACTCAAGCCTAAGCCCTTGCCAGTAGGGGTTTAGGTATTGGTACGGTGTGGGGTATCAGGGGGAGGACGTGGGATTGTGGTTCTTCCTGCCTACCAGACTCGAGTCCTATCTCCATATCGGAGTGAGTGATGTGGGGCAACAGCAGTAGTGTGGTAGGTGTCTGACTGTTGGGTGTGCTCACATTCTCTTGCATGGAGGTGCGGTGGCCGCCAAATCTTACCATAGCATAATTGCAAGTTATACCTGACCCAAATTGTAATGTTATCTAATGCATTTTGTATGTTGCATTAGTCTTGTACTTTACTGAGCTAAGTTGTGAGCTCACCCAAATATATATATATATATATATATATATATATATATATATTTCTTTTCAGATTTGGATGCAGGGTACACAGTTGATGACTTCGTGACTGCCCCAGCGTATGGTACAGTTGCTGCCATTGATACCCAGGCAGTGGAGGACGAGCATGACGCATCATGCGAGTGCTCCTTTTGTGTTTTTCTTTAGAGGGGATTTTATTTTAAACAATACATTGTAATAATTTTATTATTTAAATTTATGAATGGTGGCATAAGTTGAATAATTATTTTAATTTACCACATAGATCTCAGTTCATTTATTTATATTCCGCTGCTATGTATTAATCTCTGATTATGTTAGACTACTTGAGAATGATTGGTTGACATGGTCTATTGAGATCCTGGTGTGAACCGTGATTTAGAGTCTGTTCATTCACACTTTTGGTTCAACTGGAATCGGGGTGTGACAATCTGAGTATGCCTTCGGGAATCTATCCCTTTTGACAGAGTCTGGGTACGTCTTAAGAAAGCTATCCCTCTTGACAGGGTCTGAGTACGTCTTCGGGAATCTATCCCTCTAGACGGGATTTGAGTATGCCTTCTGGAATCTATCCCTCTAGACAGGTCTGAGTATGCCTTCGAGAATCTATCCCTCTTGACAGGTCTGAGTATGCCTTCGGGAATCTATCCCTCTTGACAGGTCTGAGTATGCCTTCGAGAATCTATCTCTCTTGACAGGTCTGAATATGCCTTCGGGAATCTATCCCTCTTGATAGGGTCTGAGTATGCATTCGGGAATCTATCCCTTTGGACGGGTCTGAGTATTTCAAAAGATTCAATTCATTAATGTGTGCTTTTAAGATCAAAGTGTGAAATCATATTTGAGAATCTTCCCAAACTACCTACGTATCCTAGGGTGTTGCCCTAAGAATTAAGATCTGCGTAGTTCGAAAGCGGATTCAATTTATTAATATATTTTTGATGATCAGGATATGGAACTTAAATGCTCTATGGTTCAATTCACATCACACCTATCTAGTTCTATGTATCCTAGGAGAAATGAGCTAAGGGGTAGGGATCGTCCTAAAGCAACTATTGACCTAAAACCCTAATTTGGCATGTGTTGGGCTAGGCTTCATATCTCTGGATTAAAATTTATCATTTTTATTCTTATCCTTCCTGTGAATGTTGGTGCCTACATGCACGTCCCCATACCTAATATCTCTTCTAGGTGTACATACATGACAGTTCAACTAGAGTATTACGGAAATTAAATTATTTCTAATAATAAATATCATTCAAATATGACAAGTAACAACAATATCATCTCAAGTACGGCAGTAAAGCATGGCATCTCAAATATAGCAAGAAGCATATGAATCAATATGACAACAAACATGTGAGAGCATTAATCATACATCGATCATCAACAATGTGACCAAGATCATATTTAACTCAGATTTGATGTAATCGATCATCATCAATGTGATCAAGATCATATTTGATCGATGTTCAAATTCACTTAAAACATTCATGAAATCAATTTAACCGTTCAAATTCAATTAAATCACTTAAAAAGATAATCCAACGGTTCAAATCACTCAAGATGGTAATCCAATCATTCATATTCATTTACATCAATCATCAAGATAATCCGATGGTCCAGATTCAAATAAGATGTTCATGATCAAGATCTAATGGTCTATATTTCATATCACTCATGATCAATGGCTATATTCATTTCATTATAAGATTCAAATCAAAATTAAACATTCAGTGACTCACAATTAATATTCTCTCATAATCCAAATAAAATCAATCTTCCAATGACTCAAAATTAATCATATTAGAAACTCTAAATCAATGGGTAGATTTGTAATCACATCAAATTCCAAGATCAATGGCCAAGATTTAATCATGTAAAAATTCAACATCACCTGATCATATTTTTAATCACATTGAATTCAATCATCAATTGTCTAGATTTCATTCACATTAAAATTCCTAAATCAAAGGCCATGTTTTATTCATATTAAATTCAAAATCAATGGTCATAATCCAATCTCATCAAATTTAGAGATCAATGGTCCAATTTTATTTATATCATAATTCTAAGCATATGGGATCAATCAATTTTAATTTTCATAATCGGATCAATTTCATTCAATTTCCACAATCGGATCAATTTTATCATATTTTCATAATCGGATCAAATTTAATTTCATCACAATTGGATCAATTCCATCATATTTTCACAATTGGATCAATTTCACATTCATCACAGTCGGATCAATTTCTATCAATTTCCATATGATCGATCAATCTCATCATATTAAAATTCAGATCATAGTTGGATCAATCACGTTAAATTCAAGGCTTTGGCTGGACTAATCTCATAAAATTTAGATAAATGGTTCACAATAAACATCAAATTAAATAATTCAATAGCCAGATCTATCACCTATTAACACCATCAAGAATATACTTCAATCAAAGACTCAGGTTTGATGGAGGGCAATGATGCTGATCAGATGAATAGGAATTTGATAAATAAGGATTGCTGATCAAATAAATATATATGAGTGCTGCAGTGTAGATGAGTGATGAGGTAAGTGTTGTTGCATGTGTTGGCGAAGGTCGGTGGAGAGATTGATAGGCAGGTATGAGGTTATGTAGAGAATTAAAGGAGACCGGTGGGGGTGGTAATATGGTGCATGCTGGGTTTGATGGAGTATGCGGATGTAAAGGCGTTGAGGGGGGAGGGGCAGTAACAGGTAGGAGGATTCTTACATGTTTTCTCTTTTTCCTTCTTCTTCCTCTATCTGCTCTCTTTCTTATCTTCTCGATCTCCTCTCCACTTTCTTTCTCGATCTCTCCCCCAGCTCCCTCTGCCTCTTTTCTCTCCTCTCTGTATTTCACTCTCTCTTCCGTGCTCTCTCAATCTCCCAGATTCTCCCTTCGGTCCCCTTTCTCTTATCTTTTCCTTTCGGTGCTCTCTCAATCTCTCTTCTCTCTTATTCTCTTTGTCCGTCTCTCTTCTTCTCTCTGTCCATCTCTCTCCTTCTCTCTGTTCGTCTCTCTCAGCCCTTTTTTCTCTTTTCTTCTCTTTTTTTCTTTTGTTTTGAGTCCCCACCCCATAAAAATTCCCAATCTCCTCTTTAAGAGGCACCCTCTCTCTTTCCATTAATGTCTTCTTTCTCTCCTAGCACCGACTTTTTTTCTAATTTTTTTCCTTTTTCCAGCTTCTTTCCTTTTTTCCATTTTTGGAGTTCCTCTTTTTTTTTTTTTCCCATCACTGACTCTTTCTAGATTTTCTTCTTTCTATTTTTATTTTCTTTCTATTCTTTGAGTCGGTCTCTCTTTCCTATTTTCCAAACTCTTTTCTTTCCAATCTTTCTTCTCTTTCATTTTCTTGGATTTTTTCCTTATTTATTTTAATGACACCTAGGCATTATCTTTCCTAATGCAACACCTACGGCCATCATCCTTTTCCTTTCTCTTTCTAACCGAATCCATGCTATAAACGTATATATATATATACCATATAATATTGTATAATATATAATACACATAATATATATCATATAATACACATAAAATATACATGACATCTAATATAATATATATGATATACATGCACATGCACATACATGTTGAATTAATTTGGCCTGGATGGTTTGAATTGGACCAGACTAGATTGGTTGAGTTTGAACTGGTTTGGGCCAAGATTGGTTTTTCTCTCTCTATCATTTCATAGGTCATTTTCGCTGTCATTTCGCATGAAATCTTTTGACAATCTTTGCCCCAAATTTTTCATGCTCACTTTGTAGAATACTAAAAATGAGAATATTGGAGCTTGAATCACCTTATTTGGATGTAAAATGACCAACTTATGAATTTCTGAAGTTTAAACATGCTAATTTATGATAATTCGGCTAGCTACTCTGCATGGGATGCCTCGAAGACCTCTGCCTAAAATCTTTCATGTCCACTTTCAGAGCACTAAAAATAGAATGTATTGAAACTTGAATCACCTGATTTGGAAGTCGGATAGTAAAATTATGAGCAATTGAAGTTTAAACGGGCATACCGGCTTGTGGCTCCATATGGGATCCTCAAAGATCTCTATTCCAGATTTTCTATATCCACTTTGTAGAGCACAAAAATTGAGGAATAATGGCGTTGGAATCACTTTATTTGGACATCGGATGAGTAAGATATGAGAAGATGAAATTTAAATAATTGAAGTTACAATAATTTGCATTCAAGCATTTGAATATTTATTATTAATTTTCATAAAATACCATTATTCTTATTCTCATACTAAAATTACCATATCTTCTCCATTTGACATTGGAATTGAACAATTCTAGTCTCATTTCAAAGGTATTTCTCAGACTTACGCATCCATGCAGATTGCAACCCATTTCCTTACAATGGGGCCCACTGAAAACCTCCTCAAAGTCGCAGCTAAAATTCAAACATTGTATTGGAACCCACAAACGTTTCGTATGTGTTCATTTTGGCTTCTAGACACTAGGGGTTATCTCAATTATTCTCAAAACACTATACAGAGCAAGCTGGAGTTAATCGACTATCATTTTGTAGAGATTTTCACTCGCTTCCTCTGTACTTTTCAAACTTTCTCTCATCTCTTCCACTTTGCTGTCTATACTTCTATAAGACTTTGTTCAGCTGGGGATGGCAAAAATGGGGGTGCTTACAATACCACATTTTACATTTTAGCTTAATACTGTCTTTTGAGTCGTGGCTTAATACCGCCTTTTGGATCATGGCTTAATACTACCTTTTGTGTCCTGGGTTAATACTACATTTAATGTCCTCGCTTAATACCACCTTTTATGTCTTGGCTCAATACCATCTTTTGAGTCTTGACTTAATATCTTTTTTTGTGTCTTAGCTCAATACCGTCTTTTCCATAACTTTCGCTAAATACTGTATTGTCGTATTCTTAGCTAAACACTGCTTGGTTGTTATGACATGTCAGATAGGCAAATAAAAAAAATCAATAAGAGTGTACATGCTGAATCATGAAATAAAAAAATCATGGTATAAAATAATTGTACCTGTAAGGTACATAGGAAAAAGAATAAATACACTCAAGTATCAATAAAATACAAAAGGTCTATACAAACACATCAAAAGACTCGACGACATCCATACTAAAAATATGACCCTTTAAAACTCCTGTTGGTAAAGCCTTTAACCAAGGATCTGCTATCATATTGTCTATCAAAATGTGCTCCTTAGAAATGTGATTCTTGTTGACCTTTTCCTTTACCATTAGAAGCTTGATCTTTATATGCTTAGAAACATTTCACTTCTTATTGTTCTTTAACAAGAAGACAACTAACTTGTTGTCACAATACAACAACAATGGTTTGGAGATGGTATCCATAACATTTAACCTAGAAATGAAGTCCATTAGCTAAATCACTTGATTTGTAGCCTCAAATGGTACTACGAACTCTGACTATATAATAGAAGAAGTCAAAATAGGTTGGTTTTAGCATTCCTCCATGAAATAGCTCCTCTAGCCATCAGAAATATACCTTGATGTGGATTTTCTATCATCAGTACATCCATCAAAATCCACATTAGAATATTCAACCACCTTTAGGTTATCAACACTACCATATATATGCATGTAATCTTTTATCTTTTGCAAATTTGTCTCTGTCTAGTGAGCAATCCCTGCATCTGATTGAAACCGTCCTAGCATGCTCATTACTGTCTACAAAACTATGCATACATCAGATTCCCTACTGCAGACACATATTGCTCGACAAAGATCTCATTTCAATATCATTTATATGGCACCGCATATCTTGAGCACATAATCAATGAAGGCCCTCTCAGATAATCTTAGTAGTCTGCGATTTCTATTCACGTTTGATTTCAATAGCGAGAATCCATGTCTTTCATCCCAAAATTCTTAGACAGAAAATGCTTGGTCTCTGCAAGTAATCGTGCCACCAATGGCTATTGTACGACATCAACATAAAAAAAACATACTCCCACTGATCTAGAGATATATGCATTGATTTTTGTGTTCTCAACAACCTGGTGAAACTTCAGACACCACTGTTTGGAAGCTTGCTTACCATTCCATCTTTATCCTTTACCTCAAACTTTTTGGTTGAACCATTTTGTCGAGAAAAAACAATTTTTACATCTATTTGATATAATTTTCAAACCATTCCATTATGTGATTCCTCTTTGCTACAAGTTTCACTTTGTAGCGATCAATTCTCCCACTAAAATCATACAGCCTTGTATGCCTAATTTGAGACTATGAGTATATTGTTCTTCAATAAACGCACAAGATCCTAAACTTTGCTTTTGCCCAGAGATGGCAACACATATTTTATGGACATCAATCATTCGAGGGCAATATAACTACCAATAACTTGCTAAAAACTATTGGGATTTTCCTCTTGTCCAATGCTAAAATCATCCACTATTAAGTATAGTATATGATTGGATGAAATGACAGATTTATGTGGTCTAATAAATCTTCTCATTGCTTTCTCTGGTTCTAAAATTATTTCATCATTCTTTGATGACATTTCTGTTATCTCAACTGGTTGCTCCAGAGCTATTTTCATGGGGTTTCATCAAACTCTAAATTTCTTGGCTATGACAACCCACTTGCATCATCAATGAATCTAGCATGACTGGTTTCTCCTATTTTATTTATTAAGTTAAGATAGTAAAATCAAAATCCTTTGTAGCTTATTAGACATTTCAGAAAATAACAACTCAATGTCCTAAAATCAACCACTCTCTCATAAGGGTTATGAAAACATGTTTTAGCTCTGCATTGCCAAGCATGCATATTACTTAAAACTGTGATGACTTACTTGGCACCTTATAGGTTGTAGTATTCATCGCTCCTCATAGGATCAAATACTCCTATGCTATTGATCATCTATTTGTCACTTCTTTTGCAATTTAAGCATGATTCCTAAGCTATAAGTCTTAGCTCCAGTAAATATTTAGGCAAAAATGTCAGGGTATAGATTAGTGTGACATGGTCCGCCTGAACACTTATCTCATTTTTCAGATTTAACAATTTTAATCCTTTGATAAAAACTTTCCACTACTATATTGAATATTTTTCACCAAGTTCAACAATCTCTAGTTGTGAATAGTTTTTATTTTCCTTTTCCTTTAAAGAAACCTCTTACATATGTATATATACACATGTTATCAAAACTTAGGGGTTTTGGAATATCATTATTTACAATCTCTTTATAAATTGTCCTTATATACAGGTCTTAAATGTCTATACCAATGATGGGAGTTAAAGGTATATAGTCTACTTCCAAAATTAGCTAAACTACATAAAGTGAAGTAAATACCCTATAAGTTTGAATTATGACTAGTATTTAAGTCTCTAATCTCTGGCCATTTCCCACTCAAAATTTTCATTGTCCTTATTCTTTTCCATTTAAGCCTGTCCAATTTTATAATTTTTTTACACATCTCCCTTCTGAGTCATATTATAAGGATTCTGTTTACTCAACATAAAGTCTGACATTTGCTTGAGGAAAATTTTCCCTTTTTTTTCTTTGAATTTCCTTCTTTAGTGTCTTCGCCTCAATTTCATCCTTTTCTTTAGGTTGCTATAGGTCACTAAGATCTGACTTTGTAGTTCTGGTGAGAGAGCAAAAGTCAAACAAATCATCATAAAAGGTTTTCTTATCTTTTAACTTATCATTATTAGCTGATAGCTCCAACTTGTAATTCCTCACACTCCATTACCATTAAAAATGGTACAGATGGGCTTAGGTAATAAAACATCCCTCCGGCCCTTTAGAAATCTCCAATATTCTTTGGATTTCTCCTTAAATAATCCTTTTCAATATTCCTTATTAGAATATTGCTTTACATGATATAGAGCACATTTAGATTGAAAAGTCCTAGACGTGTTTTCAATTTCTCCTTTATTGTAGTTAGTTCAATGATATGTTCTTTAATATTATCATTTCTATTAAATTTTGTTTTAATCGAAAGATGACTCTTCAATCCTTTATCAGTCACTTTAAATTTTATTTAAACCTTCTTTATGTATTCCTTGGCAGTATCTTTCATTATAATACTACCTTTTATAGCCATTGAGATAGAATTCCTCATAAGCTACAAGGTTTTCTTATTGGAAAATTCCCAATTCTTTAATTTTCATAACCATAGCAGGAAAACGCTACTCTCAAGAGTAAAGGCAATAGTTTTATCCTTTTTAAGGACTATGTCTAAGTCCAGAATTCCTAGTTATTTCTTAACTGTCTTTTACCATTTTTTTTTCTATAATTCAAT
Organism: Protea cynaroides; assembly: GCA_028583415.1. Taxonomy (NCBI): domain Eukaryota; kingdom Viridiplantae; phylum Streptophyta; class Magnoliopsida; order Proteales; family Proteaceae; genus Protea; species Protea cynaroides. The sequence goes on from CM053274.1 coordinate 74,194,239, forward strand.
ATAAACAAAATAGGAAATGAAGCAAGAGTAATACTAGGGAGTGAAATTCTGAGATAGTAATTACTAAATGAGTTCATTTACAATACTATACATATAATAATAGATCCATGACTCATACATGTAATGAAATAAATTAAGTCATTAAAAAAAAAGTAATTATTTTCTTTTTCAATAGTCAATCGAACTACATACCTATCCTTTGGGACAAGGATGCACTGGTCCTCTCAAATATTCGGGCAAAACTGTCAAACAATTATTATAATTTTCTAAAAGTCAATCAAACTACATATTTATCCTTTGGGACAATGATGCACTGCTGGTCCTCTCAAATATCCAAGCAAAATTGTTACACCCCAATTCTGGACTAACCAGAATGGTGTGATGAACTGTCAATAAATCAACGATTCAATAAGGATCTCGTATAGGCTATGCCAACCATGTTAAATCAAAACACATTCCACATTAATCAGAGATAATAAAGTAAATAGCGGAAGTTTTATTAATAATGAACTGAGGTCTAATCATGATAAATAATTAATATTTCCGTTATCTCCAAGTAACCAAAGCATAATTTAATACATACTACAAATATCCAAATATAAAATTTAAACACTAAGCGCATCCATAGTTGAAACGCTCGTTTAACGAATCATAATAGTCCTCCACAGCTTACTCATCCATAGCCGCCATCTGTTCATATGTTGGCGTGTCGACATAATCTTCAACTGTAATACCTGCAACATTAGAAACTAAAAATAATTACGCGCGCGAGGTTTAGCTCTCCAACTTGAGCTCAGTGAGAAAACAAAACATTGCAACAAACATATACATGCATTCAATTCATATCTTTGGTCTGGTTTATAAGTTTGCAATGTGCTATAGAAAGGATTGGTGGCCGCCGTACTTTTATAAACGAGTGTGTGAAGTCGCCCAATGGATCAAACACCATTGCCGTCCCAGATGCACCCATCATAGAATAAAGATAGAGCTAAAGTGTCCGGATCAAATACCGCATAACACTTCCCCTGATGCCCTACCCATACCAACACGTAAACCCCTATTGGCGATAGTTTGCAAACTGGGCTCACAACTAACCATTCCTAATGCCAATCAGTGTATCCAAGGCCTCACCCCAGCATCCCTCAATACATCCATAGAGATAGAACTAAGGCCCCCCGGCAGAGTCAAAGACTACACGGTCCAAGACCACCTCCCCTAATGCCCTACGGCGTAATAGTTCTGCTAAGGTAATGGTGATACGACGATGTCAGTGAACAAGACTTGAGTAGAGATAGAACTAGAGTCTGGTGACCAGGATGAACCACAATGTCACGTCCTCCGCTTGATGCTCCACTCGCATCAAGCACACTAACCACATATATACAATCACATGTCTATCCCTAGCATCATCATCATATTGTAAATAGATAGAAATAAATATGCATGAGTAAAATATAAAAATAATATTGGATGACATGTGAGATGCACATCACAAGCAAACAATCATAGAATCATTCATGGTATTGGACACAATGAAATAAAACAACTTGTTAATATCCAATTAGTTTAGGTATTGTTCCCTCACCTTTGATTGATATTTGTTTATCTTTTAAGCTTTGGAAGTCACTTTGAATCTATTGAGAACCTAAACAATTAATATATTTAAGTTAGAGTTCAAATTTATCAAATTACAGTAGTCAAAAACCTTGTTTAGTCTCAAAATATGCTTGCTGTCATCGTGTGGTCGGATGTGTGGTCGAACCTGTGGTCGCAATATATGAGACCACACACTGTGTGGTCGAACCCTGTGGTCGTATTTTGGGCGACCATACCATGCGACTACACCTTTCTTGGGTACTTCCCGAATAGCTGTGGTCGACCCTCTGGTCACCCTGTGGTCGACCACAAGCTGCGACTACATGATGTTTGGTCAGTTTTCATCTTTAATCCGAATTGTTCTTGAGTCGATTCCTTGGCTCATCACTTGGGACCATCCTATGGTTATCATATGACCATTATTTATAGTTTTTCATTAACCATTATCCCTAATCCATCCCTCATGGTTATCCTTGAGGTTTACTCAAAGGATCACAATGATCATATTGGTTTGACATCCCCAATCCACAATAGAAACCTTATTCAATAGAATCTACATCTACAGAGATAAGTTTCATACCTTACTTGTTGTAGGGAGCTGAAACATTTTATTGTAAAACCATTCTCTCAGCCTTCTTCTCCTTCTCTTCCTCTCTCTCTTTTCCTCTTAGGTTTATAGTTTCAATTTGGGTTCTAAAAGAGTAAGAGAGACTAAGGAACGTCCCTTATATAGAGGGAAACTTCTATATAGAGTCTCACTTTAATTAGGAAAGAGCACCCCTCAAATTAGGAAAGTTTCCTAAACACGGAGTCAGTTCAGCATCGTGTGGTCGCACGTGGGGTCGCAGAATCCCTCGACCACACGTCAAAAATATGCGACCATACATTGTGTGGTCTCATGTGTGGTCGACCATACATATCGACCACACCCCTCAAAACTATTTTGGTTTTAAGTTTTTGACTGGTTGCTTCCACACGATCTTAAACAATCAACCACACAAACTAAATTTGACTCGTTGCTTATCTTATCTTGTGGTTTCTTCATACAATTGGTTCACTTGAGCGATGAAAAGACCGATTACGACACGAGAATGTAAAGTTAGACCGGGTTCGTGATGTATGGGTCTTACAAAAACTGCCAAACAATAATTATAATTTTCAAGAGTCAATCGAATTACATACTTATCCTTTTGGACTAAGATCCATTGGTCCTCTCAAATATCCAGATAAAATTATCAAACAATTATTATAATTTTCCAATAGTCAATCGAACTACATATTTATCCTTTAGAACAAGGATGCACTGGTCCTCTCAAATTTCTAGGCAAAATTGTAAAAGAATGATGGCATCGAAAGTCACACCACCTTTGGGTGAATGAAATCCCTAAGCTAAAATATCTTTATTTTTCAAGTGCATGCAACATTTTATTCTTGATAATGTCACCTTTGGGTGGACAATGTCGTTCTTTGCTGCAAGCACAAAGTGAGAATTTTGATAATGACATCTGTAGACGAGCACTGTATTTCTTTGCTATAGCCTGTAAATGCACAAACATTGAATTTAAACATATTATAATAGAACCAAGTATACCACTTTGATGGTCCCAGAAAAATCCTCACACAACATCTATAAACCCTAATTTTAACAAACTTGGACGATGTCACCTTTAAGTGAACACTGTCCATCTGAAGCATTTACAAACATAGACACTTGAATTTGAACATATCATAATAAAACAAGATTGTCACTTTGCTGGTCACACCAAATTCCACCATGATATAGATAAATTCCAACCTGTAGTTCATGTTTAATATTAATTTAACCATGAATGTTTTAAAATATAATTTTACAAGTCCAAACATTCATATAAACATACACATTGGCTCAACAATTAATTTGGTACAATAAATTTTAAAAAAATCAACAGAAAACTGTAAGTTGGGTTCCCATATGGCATTTTTCAATGATAACACGCTTCCCAATGTATCAAAATGTATCAAATATATATCAGATTGAAGAGCATTCAAAATGAAGTATACTGCAAAAAATCACTGCCCAAAGGGACCTTCCACGCCTTGTACGAGTGGATTAATTCCCCAGGTCCAAAATTTGCAACCAAATAGGCCTTTATAATACTGGCCGGTTCGGTTATGATCGGGTCGATTTTGTCTGGGTCAATTTTATCTAAGATCGACTTGGTTCGATCCAAACCGAATAGAATATATCATTTCATTTTTTTTAAATTTGTTAAATACCTTCAGATCGAACCACTGGCCTGTCCAGGGAATGAACCATCGAGCTGGTTTAACGGTCCAAACTGGTTCACCCCCCCCCCCCCATTCGGGTCGACGGGGCAACTTTATGGGCCATCGGGTTAGGTAGTTGACCGAGTTCTCAGGTTGAGTTGACTGGGCCTTCGGGTTTTGGTTCGATTTGGGTAACCTTGTCGGGTCCAATATATGGTTCCGAGTCTAAAAAACTGTCCTGGGCTTCGGCTTAGGCAATTGGGCTGGGTTTATCCTGAACCGGTTTGTTTGGTCTCGGGTTAGCCCTGTCCGATTCTCCACATCATTTTTTTTTTATTTTTTTATTCCAACAAGTGGATCTCACTTGCTTTTCTCGTCGACGCGTGGTTGTGCGTCTGGTGGCCGTGGCGGCGATTTTTGTATTGCCGTCACAGTCTCATTGAGATCTACAATATGGTATGATTTGTTTTAATTTTTGATGGTCGAAAAATATTCCGATTGTATCAAATCTCTCTCTTTTAATCTAAAATTGAAATGAGAGCCAAAACCAAATTTATTCTAAGCTTTAATGTATTCAAACATCATAATATCATTCTGATTATTAACTTAATGATTTTAATTCCATATGAGATGGCTCCGATACCACTATAGGATTTTAAATCTCAATAAAACTATTTCAATCAATCATATGCATACAATAAAATACATTTAGCATTAACAAATCTAATAGCAATCAAAAGGAACGTACCTTTTGCAGAAGATTTATTTTTTACCGAGTTATTGACTTGATTCCCAACAAAGATTTTCTACAGCCTCTACTCCCTTGGATATGGGTCCCTTTGAATGTTTCATGCAGAAAGGCTATAGGGACCCTTACCACTGCAATATATAATCATATATTTTACCAAATCTATTCCACTCCCATAATGGAATAGATTGGAAGATGAAAATGATGGGGGATAATCATATAATCCCTGATTGAATCCCTCCAGTTAAAATAATAAAATATATTAATGTTGCCCATAATAAATCTAATAAAGATTTTACCCTAAGTAGTAATTATAAGCATCAAAGATTTTAAGAGCGATGCCATCACATATGTTGGAGAAGATGCCTCTCTTGCCAAGTGGGTAACGTTGGATTTCTGCCTCGGATTCAGAATTGGAAACTTACCAGAGGAGGAGCTGCTAGTCGCTGGAGGGACTCGTTGGAAGTTGTTCCCTGTAGTTGATGTTCACTAAACAAAGTTTGGAAAAAGTAAAGGAGGTTAAATTTATCGTTTCAACCTTTACTGGTTGTAGACCCAACAAGAATAAAGTTGTCTTTTAAAATTTATGTTTAACATGGTTAACTAAAAGAATGCAGCAATAATTTTCAAAAACTATTGGGAGGGAGTTGGAATTAGACCATAGTCCAAGGGAGGTACGACCAGTTTCCCAAATTATTAAGCATGATATGATAGTCAGTTCATCAAAACCAATAAGCATGATTTGAACAATATTAATGCTTCTGTTTTTTTTTTTTTTTTGGTTACCCCAACAAATGTCTATTTTCAGCTCATTGAAACTTCTCTCTTTGAAATGACGATTATGGTATGTTGCAAAAGTTGATGATCTGAGATCTAACTGGAATCTCAGCTCCTTAAATCATATAGTTATGTACTGAGATGTTTTGATACAGGATAATCACTTTGGAAGCCGAAGGAGGAAGAAGGATGGTGAAATGCAAAGCAAAAAGGAAAGGGGTTAGGTTAAAAAATCCTTATCAGTACATGGGGGTTTCAATTGGGTTGTATCGGTTTGGGCCCATGTTTGGTCCAGGCTAGATATCGGGCTGGGGCTTATTTGTTCGATTTTCAGTCGTTGTCGACTAGCACGGACCAGGCTGAGATCTATAATTTTCCCACACCTCAGCCCGAAACAGGACCGATAAAGATTCGGTCTGAGTTGTCAGGACTAGGATAGGTTCGTTTTCCATTTGGGCTAAGTTTTATGGAAAAAAAAAATCCTTTACGGTGACTATCATTTACAGTGAGAATCTTAACCACTCATAAAGTATCACAACAAGCTAGGATCTCACTGTTAAATGAGACTTCACTGGAGAAAATTCTCTTCCAAGATTTATACTCTTACCTTTACATTCCCATCTCTGAAATATAAAACCTAGAAAAAAAAAAAAAATACAAAAAGAAAAACACCTTCCCGCCATTCGGGGGTTTTGCTTCGTAGAAAGCGCCGCAATTATCATGCCCTTGAGGGGCAAATCCGTCAATTGGTGGTTCAAATAAATCGTCGATGGTTACCCTGTCGTTCCTCCTACTTCTTTAGTTAATGGCTGTTCATTCCACGAGTGATTATAATCTTTCATGGTTCAGAATTCCTATGTTTTATTCAAAGCTTATCTGCATGGTCTGAGTAAACCCTAATTTTCTCGAAGAGTCTTGAATGGCGAAGAAGATCGCTACTAGAAGAGAGCTTTTAGATCGATGGAGAGGCATACAAGAGGAAGATGAGGCATCTGGCTTGGATCCGTCTAAGCAGCGCCATCTTCTTAAGGCCAAAGAAGAATGGTTTGCCCCAATTTTTAATTGGCTTTTATGATCAAGTCCTGTTTAAAATTCGATTTTGTCCTTTTCCCCTTATTTTAAATGACGAATAATATGATTATGCTTCATGATCAGTCTCTTTGAATTTGATGCAATGCATTCTCCTAATAGAATGTCACATTTGATTCCTTTCACTTGATAAGTCCGAAAAAGTTGAACTTTGGAGGACTTTATTGCTAGGGTTAGTGCTCAAAGTGCATGTTTTGTTAATCCTTCTTTTGTGGCCGTTACTGCTGTATTACTAGTTATGGTAGGCGGTATTGATAACCTTCTTCTTTTGTAGAAGAATGACAAGAGCACAAGTGGAAGATGGAAATGGGTATACACATTTTATAATTTATTTATCTAGTTATCTTTTGAGACCAAAGTCTTACGAATGCTTTGACTTTCGGAAGAAAAACCACTCCTGAAGTCATATTGTAGATACTAATCAGCTGTAAGGGTCAGTAGGAGGACTAAGGTATATGATTTTAAAGATATAGTTTAAAGAGATGAAGACACAATGCTCAAGTGACTAATTTCTTCAATTAGTTCTGTGATTTGAAGCTAGAATCATTATTCTCTGTTAAGTATGGCTAATCAATTCAAGTGAATTCATTTATGCAAGGTGAGATTGAGCACCGTGGGATGGAGGAGAACTGGTTTTTGTTCAAACTTCAATTTAGGTTTGTCCTGTGGTTGTCCAACATCAACTAGCTATTGACAGCACCTTTGGTGAGGGTTTGTAATGGCAAGCCAGAAACTCAAGCTCTGGGATTACTCAAGGTCCAATATACTTAAAGGATCTTTCCAAACAACAAGAAAATTAACCAGAAAATTCAGAACTGAGTTATAAAAGAAAAAATTTAATTACTAGCAAAATAGTTATCAGAATGTATTGGAATTCTGGTCAAATAGCTTACTGGAATGGACTACCTGCTCACAAATTTGAGCGAATTTGAGAGTAAATAGCAGGTGTGATATTAGAGTCCTAGTGTTTAGGATCGGTATCGAACAAACTAGAATTCAGAGATTCAGAATGAGAACTCAAAGAATAATACAGAAATCTAAGAGAATAGCCAGAATGGAGACTAGGTGTGGTAATTTCAGTTTAATTCAATAGGAACTAGAGAGACATGAGCGATGGAATTTCTGAACAATAACTAGAAAAGAGGGGAATCGCAGGGTACTAGAACAGTGGCGGACTGATCTGAATCCATGGTTAAAAAAAAGGGATAGGCATAGGAGTCCAAACTTGATCAGTCCTTGGAACCCACCCAGCAAAACTCAATCCACAACTCTCTCACAGTTGAAAAAACTGAACTCTATTGATCATAAAAATGTGGGGGTGGGCTGTAGCCCTTACAACTATATATAGAATTCAGAAATAGACTCTTATAATCCTAAACTGAGTTGGATGGAATTCAAATTACTATTTGGAAAGTCAAATTAGAAATGTAATTGACATACCTACTGAAACTCGGACTCTAAACCGTGGCATAAACTGAAAAGGAAAATTACAATTCAATTCTTATTGTAGCTAGGACATTTGGTAAGACTGATTATCAGAAAATAAACAAAACAAAAGTTTCAACTTTGGTTCCACGACCTGACTGTTTTACTAGGGCTGGACCTCTAGAATCACACATGCTAACCCTTCCTTCTCCTTTACCTTGCAGCTGTGTTAGCTTGACAATGATCAAAGGTCTGTATTCTCTATTCTGCTGATGACAATTATTTTTCTTGGCCTCTGTTGGAGCAGATATGTTACCTAAAAGAGATTTTTTTCCTTTTATTTATAAAATTGTATGATCTTTTCCTTCCCTCCACCCCCCATAAAAAAACGCTTAGTCCATCAGCTTGAAGGAGTTATTTGTTTTTTTAATTCCTTCCCTCAGCTTCTGCATTAATCTTAAGGGGAGCACTCTGTATGGTTGGTGAAATCGAAGTCGTCTTCCTGTCCCTTTTCACACCCACCCACCCACACACACCCTAAGTTTGCGTTATTAATAGAACATGTATTAGAATCAAATATGGCCAACCATATCAGTATCAGCTTGCCACTATCTGTTCTGGGTTCTAGGATGGGTTGATATCTGATTCATTTTACATTTTTTGACATTATTGTTCTCAGTATTCCACTGAGGCATTGACCAACACAAGAAGCATCTTTAGATTGAGACAGAAATAGCTATAATGAATGTTTATCGGTGGTATTTTCCCCCCTGGTTGGATTGGTATTGGCTGAGAGCCTGAGACTGAATTGAAACATTGTACTGATACCTAAATCCTTGATTGTATATGTCTCTCTAAAGAAAATGGTACATTGAAAGGAGATTGATCAATATTCCTTTTCCTTCCAAAGAAATCTAATTTTTCCTCAAAATTTACAATCCTAGGTTTAACATGGTATGGCTTTTGGGCTTTCCCCCATGAGGTGGACTAGACTTTCTCTTAGAGGAAAATATACAAGGAGGTAAAATTGTATATATTCTATGCTTTTTGCAGGTTTGTGCTTGACCAGAGTTGATTCCGTTTTTGTGAAGCTGTCGCCTAGGCGACGCTGAAAGGGCAAGGCATTGGGTTGCCTTTTCGTTTTTAGCTCTTCTTTTTCATTAAATGAATTTTTGAAATTTTAGATTCCATTTTGAACTCCTACATTTGTATGTGCATAGAAAACTGTACAGCGCGATGCACATAATCACGTTTTTAAAGCATATAAAAAACTCGAAATAGACTTTCCGAATTCGTTTTCATCCTCGGCAGAAAATGAAGAAACTGTGAACAGGTTTGCCCCTGTCCTCTTCCTCTTCTTTCTCCAATTTTTTTTTGTTTTCATCTTTTTTTCCTCCTCCTCTGCTACCTTCGCTTCATCTTTTATCCTTATTTTTTTTCTCCCTGTCACTACTGCTGGAAGAAGGAAGAGGGAAAACCTGTTCAGAAGAAGAAGAAGAAGAAGAAGAAGCACTTGCAAGCTGCAAGCCGCCAAAGCCCTCTGTTCAGCGAACAAGTAATTCCTTGCAGTTCACCTAAAGCCCTTCTCTTTTAATGCCTGTTGCCATCATCCTTTTATATAAAAAAAACTTAAAGTCAGTTTTATTTGTAATTCTATATAATGACCAAAATAACAACATATCAATATAAATTACCTATTTATGTCCTTTTATTTCAGATGACCAAAAAGGCCTCGTAAAAATGTATATTACCTATCATACCCTTAATGAATGCACATAATGATATACAGATCTGATGGGTATACATATAAGCAGACACCTTGTCGTCTAAGCGTTTAGGTAGCCCTCCAATGCCTTGGGTTGCCTTATTGCCATGAGAACTATGGTTGAGGCTTGAGGTAAAACTGTTTCTATTTTAATTTTTTTGTTTGATCTGTGTGTACAATTGCTTAAATATCTTATCATCTGGTATACTGGCATCATTCTATCTAATATTTACACTTTTTCATTTGTATAATTTATATGCTGTGCGGCTCCTGTGAAGTGAATGAACGGACACTTGAAGCTTTCAAATGCTTGTATTCAACCATTTTGACTCCATTAGTATCCGCAGGTTTTCAGATGCCTTCAACCTTTTGATATCTTTACCAAACGAAAATCATATCTGGTGCGGGTCATGGGATTTAATGGGTCCTCTTTTGGAAACCTTCTACAATTATCCAAAGGATAAATGCAATGATTCTCCTCTTAAGCTTCTATGGCGGAGACTTTCTCAAGAAATGCAGCAATGCATACAATGCATTTGTCAGCATCATCAAGCTCAGGAATTGTATAATTCTGAGTATGAATTGAGTACCATCAGCCCTCTTCTTGGTGTTCTGCGAAGTCTTGATGAAGAAAGGGTCACTCAACACCTTAAAGAAATTAATGCAAAGGTAGTCTGCGGGGAATATGAACCTGAGCGGTACAATGCTGAAGTTGTCAGTATCATGTATGAGGTATGCACATCGTTTCTTATCTTTCTCATTGCCTTTTCATAGTTAATTTGTCTATGGATGGAAATTTTTTTTTTTTGGGGGGGGGGTTGGTTATGTGGTTGGTGTTCCTGAGCCATGGCCTGGTCCTCCTTTGACTTTTTTTTTTTGGTTTCGGATCGGTATCTGAAGAAACCTTTTGTGGTCAGTATTAGATGTCATTTATTGTTCTGTTCTGTTGCAGTATGTATATGCACCTTCTTTATAGTATTCAGGTGTTACATTACATGCCTTACATTTAACTTTTAAGCTTCAATTATAACCTAGAAGTTACTTCTTGTTGCTTTGCTATCTTCTTCTTTTTGATAGATAACAATGGAAATTTTATGAAGGAAAAGAAGAGAATTGAATATGGTACAACAGCAACCATAGTTGTCAAGGTGCCAAGGCGATCCAAGGCGTTGGAGAGGTGCCTGGGGGCCTAGGCGTACCCAAGGTGTTCTTAAGGGGTTGTAAAGATACATCTTAATAAGAGGATTTATACAAAAATGAGGGGACTAGCGCATCAATTTTTATTATTTTTAATACATATGCATGATTCCATACATTATGGTGTATATATGTACTTTATACATCCAGTAGAAATGCAACAAATGACTTTAATTAAAAAAATAAATAAACAAATAAAAAAAGGCATGATACAATAAGGCGACCAACCGCTTAGCCCTATCTGACTTATCTGGACGCCTAGGTGACGGCTAGATGATACCTTGACAACTACAACAGCAACAAACCAGGCTCCCAAGAACTGAAGGGAGGCCTAGGAAAGGAAAAGAAAAGAAAAGAAAAGAAGAAGGGGATTGCATTATCGACTGTAAAGCCGTAAACTCTCCCTGTTGATCCTTTCCTTAGCAAGTTGGTCAGAGAGTTTGCTGATCTAAGTCTCCAAGAAAGGGAAAAATTTCCTTGGGAAACCAAGGCCCTTCCAAGGCTCACCAGAAGGATTCTGGAGTAAAAGAAATCCTATTTTTGGAATCACACTCGATGATGGCATCAATCCATCCAATATACACACCAAGCTGGAGGCCTTAAATGGCAGCCCTATGCTCAGCAAAGGTAGAATTAGTGCTTCCAGTAGGGCCAAGGAAAACCAGCAAGACATAGCCCTTTGCATTTTATAATACATCACCAATTCTTGCCAACTTGGGGTCCCGAAAGATCTATCCCAGCTCCAAGAGGGATGGATAGCAGGGTTTGTGGCCGTGGTAGAGGAAACTGCTTACCAATTCCTCTAGTTAGCACTTAGCAGAGATGCCTCTGAATGCCTCTAATGTCACTGCCAGTCTAGTGCAAGGTTTAAAATCTCTGGGTTCAGAGGAGTCTCGGCCTCCTCTGAAATGGCGAGATCTCGCCGAGACAGTGTATTTTGTCCGAGACAGCTTAAAAAGGCTGTCTCGGTGGCCAAAATGCATTTTTTAGGTCTCCAACTTCAGGGGAACCTCATTTTTACATACATAAACACATTTAGAGTATAAAATTGTAAAAATAATGACTCTTTGTGGTTGTTTGGGTTTACACCCATGTTTTGACAGTCAACACTGAAGTCTGTTGTAAATTTAGATTAATATTAGCTATTATATTCAATCAAATATGGCAAATGAGACAATAACATAATGCATTAGGGGAAAGAGAAACAAAATAATACTTCATTATAAATCATTACATCATAGTTCAAATATTCAATATTGAATGATCTCAAGTCCCCCTGTGCCCATAGTCCACAATTCCACAATCTTCATACAGAGTCACAGATACAATGTCTAGTAATACGTAGAGTGTTGTGGATGATCCATCCTATTATCATCATACTTCTGGGAAAATTGTCGGCGCAAATTGTCTTCCAATTGAGCAACATAATCTTCCCATGACATTCTTGATGCAAAGTAGTTCTGGTAGTCTTGCACATGATTCATAAATTGAACATCAGAAGCTGTCCGAAGGATACCTATCTTTGGGAAGAATGGAAAAACTTCTTAAGTAGTATTCTGGTGCGTAGACTCTTGCGGAAGTACTGATGGAACGAAATAGAAGTTGGTTGATCCACTCTGACTCTGTGTCTGTGCTCCTGCATCTTCATCATGTTGAGAATGGAAATGATGCCAAGGCCTATGCGAATATGAAGTTGGTCTACGTGATGAGGATGGCGCACGTGCACCATGGTCATTATCCTGTGTTGTATGAGTGTACTGGCTCTCCCCAGTGTATCTAACAGGTGATGCTCGTGGCTTTGGATCAGCCCCAATATTGACAATAGTGGCTTGACCTCCACCTGGATCTCCACGCCCACCCCCATGATCACTACCACTAGCTCTACTACCACTCCAACTCCACTCAGGATCATCTGTATCAGTGCCAGCAGGAGGGTCAAACGGTACGGGTGACCGTGTATGGGCTCGACCATTTTCCGAGGCTAAAAACTCGTCGACATCAGTATCCAAATGGCTGACCAAATGGGAGTCAGGCATCCCCCAGGGCTCGTCCATCACAGGTACTCCTCTGTCCCGCACCCACTCTATTAATGGATCTTCCTCTTCAGAGTCAAGCTGGAAGATGTTGGCGAGCTCGAGCGGGGTATCATCCTCCTTATCATGGAACATGTTTTGCACCCTCAGCCTCATGTTGTAATGCACAAAAACCAAGTCATTTAGCCGTTGGGAGCCAAGTCGATTCCGCCTCTTTGAATGAATGAAGTTGAAAGTACTCCAGTTTTACTCACAGCCAGATGCAGAGTATGTCTGAGCTAACACTCTACTTGCTATCTTCTTCAGAGCAGGTGCATTTTTACCATACAACACCTACCATTCAGCTGCATAAGAACAATAACATATTTTAATTTCGTATGTCATCTAAACGTAATACATAAAACATAAGATAATTTAATTTCGTATGTCATTTAAACGTAATACATACACGGATCACTTTTGTTACGTCCAGCCACTGCAACGGGGAACCCAAAACTCCCACGGGCTTCCCTGAAGGTTTTAATCTACACACAATCGAAAACTTATAGATATTTGCAATTACAATATATAGTTTTGCCGCACTAGCAATAGCAGTAACCAGTACAATTAGTGTCACGACGGTCATATTTCCAGTAATTGAAGCACACAACTCACCTCTAGGTTTGCCAATGCCTGTGCTTGGGGATCTGGCTCCAACTTTGCAACCACTAGCTTTACTGCCTCAATGAGTTTTGCGTTTGTCCCAAGTACATGCATATACTGGTACTTGGGGTTCAAATAGTATGCTGAAATATTTGACAGTGGACACATGGTTAAAGCAAATAAAAATTATATTGGTACATAAGTAATACTAAAGTAAATACATCATCAAATTTACTCACCAGCCTTATGCAATGGATGCATGAGTTGGCTCTCCCATCGATCATTGATGATCTTTATGTAATTCTTGTAGCCACGTGGTATCAAAGCTTTAACACGTACTTTCAAAGCGTCCACAGTAGCATAAAGAAGTGGCATGGTAGGTTTTTGCTCAGTTTCTGCCAATCTCAACACCTGTACTACAGGATGCAACACCCTGACTACCACCTTCACATTTTGCCAAAATTCGTCTGAAGCGATGATACTCTGTGCTTCCACTCCCTGGGGGGTAGCTGATTGTCTCTACGAAAACCAATCCTCAGATGCAAACATCGATCTGAGTTCGGCCATCTTCGCCTCAAAGCTCTTCAATGCTATGAAGTTCGTAGCGAATCTGGTGACTCCTGGTCTGACCAAGTCCCCTCCACATCTCTCCCTGAGCATGTTCAAGGAATAACCATGGTTGTAGATAAAAGTGGTTACTTGTCTTGCTTGCTCAACCACTCTCTTGACTTTACTTATCTTGTCCATGTCCTTCAACATCAAATCAATACAATGGGCAGCACATGGAGTCCAGAAGAGATTGTAGTTGGCATTGTTCATTAACATCTCCCTTGCCTTCTTAAAATTGTTGCCGTTGTCCGTCACAATCTGGACAACGTTTTGAGTTCCCACCTCAACCACCACCTCTTGCAACAGTCCATAAATATAATCTGCATCTTTTACTTCAGCTGATGCATCAACAGACCTAAGGAATACCGTCCTCCCATCACAGTAAACCATGAAGTTGATGATGGACTTTCTGGTAGGACCAGTCCAACCATCACACATAATAGTTACTCCTAAATCTTCTCAATTCTTCTTCTGGCCTAGAATCCAATCTTGTAATTCCTTCTTATGTTGAGGAAAATAATGAGTCATTAGCTCATATTGATTTGACCCTTTAATCCCTGCTCAGGCTCAGCAAATCCACTACCACTGCCACCTGCTCCAGATGTACCTGCTCCTGTCCGTCTCCTTTCTGCATCTGATCTAAGGGTTTCTCTACTAGCCATTGTCGCATGACGCATCTGTCTTGCCTCTGCCTCTGTCATATCTTCTACATCCCATCCCTCAGCCTCATATTCCTCACTGGATTCTGGTATGGTGCCTCGAACTGCTTCCTCAAAATGTTGTTTTTCTCTTTCCATTGCTGTCCTCCTCTGTCTCCCTCCCCTCAACTGTTCACCTATGGCCTTGGATGCCTCCACAGGACACTGCGGGCATTTTGAAACATCTTTGCCCAATCCACTCAAGTGTTGCTTCAGTCTTGTGATGCCGCCAGACTGAAGCTTCTTCCCACAAAAATTATACGCGGTCTTCTTCCGATCACCCTGAAGGGCAGTCGCATACTGCCATGCAGGGTCAGTTCGGGAACTGGTACTGTCGCCCCCATCGCCTGCCCCAGAACTTGGTCTCGACATAATTTCCAAGCACTGTTTCATAGAAAACACAAACTTCAATAACCTTACAAACTTGAACACAGCAAAAATTACATTTCAAAATTTTTCTCATATTTTAAATGCGATTAGAACATTTTTCTTTATTTTTTCCTATTTTATAGTATTTTTTATCATTTTTAAATTAATTTTTAATTGCTGGAAATTATTTTTTTAATATAAATAATTCAAAAAAAAAAACATACAACAACCGAAATCGAAATCTGAAATCGTAGGACAGTAGATCGGCCAACGGTGATTAACATATAAATAGGTCATCATCATCAAATGAGTAATAATAATAATTATTTTAAATTTTAATTGCTGGAAATTCATTTTTAAATGCAAATAATTGAATAAAATACCAACAACAACCGTAATCGAAATATGAAACTGTAGGACAGTAGATCGGCCAATGGTGATTAACATATAAATAGGTCATCATCATCAATTAAGTATAAATAATAATTATTTTAATTTTTAATTGCTGAAAATTAATTTTTAAATGCAAGTAATTGAAAAAAATACCTACAACAATCAAAATTGAAATTTGAAACCGTGAGCTTGTAGATCGGGCTCACGTATCTAATATATAAAAATTTCATCACATTCTAGAAATTATTTTTTTCTCCCTCATAGTCTCGTCTAAAAATCTCATTTTTCGGCAAGAAACTTACCTTCAACAGTTGATATGAAGCTCTTACAGCAATCCCCGCAGTCCGAAGCACCACCTGTTGCAAGTTAAAAGTCCAAACAAAAAAAGAATGGGGAAGGAATGAAAAAATCTTCAAAAAACTAAGAAAAAAGAGGAAGCAACAGGCCTTCTCTCTTTTATAAAGAAAAAAAAAGAAGTGAAAAGCAAATTCTCGCCGAGATCTCGCAAGATTTACCGAGAAAGTGAAAAGCAAATTCTCTGCCGAGACGAAAAGGGTTATCGACCCTGTTTTTGTCTTGGTTACTGCCGAGAATAGCGAAAATGGATCTCGTCGAGATTTTATTCCATGATCTAGTGGTGCTCAAGACAACGATGTTACAAACCTCTTTAGTTGGTCTCACCCACCCTCTAAACATTTAGTTATTGGGAAGGTCCAATTGCAAACAAGAAAGACAAAATACCAGTTCAATTTGCCCCTCTTAGAGAATGTAGATGCCTGCTAGAAAACCGTCAGATCTCGGATCCCTTGCAGAGAATTCTATAATTGATCAAAGGATGCACTAACTGTGCCCAGACAGCTTTAGAAAAAGAGCAGAGGATAAACAAGTGACTAATAGATTCTCCACCTGCCATGCTGAGAAGGCAGATCTGTCGAAAGATTAAATTTCTGCCAGCCTCTCTACAATCTATCACAAGTAATGAGTCTTTCACGGCTCACCTCCCACGCTGGGTCCTTATATTTAGGAGGCCCTTGAGTTTTGCATATCAATTAAATCCTGTTGGGGTGGGAATGGGGGATGGCAGACTTGAAAAAAAACATGGTAGAAAAAAGAAACATCACTGGTGAGGGTTCAAAATGCACAGATCAGGCTCAACTAGAGAAATAATGACATCACCCAAAGAATTGGTCAAATCATCTGTTCTTGAACTTCAGTCTCTCTTAAAGGTCTTTTAAAACCTAAATTCCTTTTTGGTCTTTACCTAGAAGTTCAATCTGAATCATGATTTTTTTCATTTACATTGTCTCTTTGCTATTGGTGTTATTAAAATTTTGAACTTTCTCTTTTCTTCATTCTTTTCTATAAAAATTATAAATTTATATTATTTCAATTCCCCAGTTTCTAAATAATTTTGATTCAAGCTGAAAAACTACGCCCGCGCGTTAGCGCAATGGTGCTCTACTTGATAAAAAAGGAATTAAATAAGTTGTCCAGTAATCAATATTTTTCTTTCATACTGTCAATAATGTGTTTGCTCATACCCCAATTACAGGTGTTGATGTTCCCTGGCTTATTAGATGACGAATCTTTGGTCACTGAATTTCAAACACTTATTGAAGCAATTGATGAGTCCCATGAACTGAGTTTGGCTGGACATCAACAGTATCCGGTAGCTGTCTGCCTGGACTGGTTGCCTATTAAATTTTGTATCGTTTGTATATTTATTTTTTCCTGCATTACCCACCTGTTGCCCCTCATAGTTTCTGAAATGAGTATGTATATATTTTTTTTTCCAATAGGGTGTTTATGCACTTCTTTTTCTTAAAAGTAGAAGAACTCGTGCAATTGGTCACCGCCTTGCTGGTTACATGGGGAAATTGAGGTATTATTGCTTGTACACTGTTCTTGTTGCAATAGTTATTGGTATTATTGTTTTTTTTCTCCTTTTTGTTGTGGGGGGGCATATGCAACGACAGAGGCTATTTAGGGAGTAAAGCCTGCCTGCCATCAGGGAGGAACATTTGCAGAGAGAAAAAAAATATGAACCAGAAAGAAACAAGGGGGAGCCTGTGGCTCCACCACATCCCATCCATCCCCAAGCACAGAATCCAGAGAAGCAGGGAAAAGAGAATGGAAAACCAAGATTAATATAAACAGAACCTGTGAGTTCTCTTTACACCAGAAGGGAATTTTTTCTGACCGCCCAATTAGTTTCTTGATTATACCCCCTCCTTTCACCTAATTACTTCAATCATTTCCTCCTTTGACCCTAAGATATCCCAATTTCCGGAATTTACCTAATATTTATCGTCTCCTGTATCAATCAAACCCAACTTCTTTGCATGGTTCAAAATCTTGAGTCTCGAGGGTGTCTCGACCTTCTAAGTTCTCGATCGAGATCTGGGCGAGCACTGTAAAAAAGCCTCGAGGGCTTAAAAAGTGTCTTGGCCCTAAAATGACCATTTTAAGGTCTGATACTCCAGGTAATCCCTATTTTAGCATATATAACATATTTAAAACATAAAATTGTTTAATAATCACACATGGTGGTTTGGGTTTACACTCATATTTGGCAACGTCAGTCTGAAGTTCTGATATAAATCTAGGGTAATATTGGCTATTAAACATAATGTTACATTAGTACAAGATCAAAGAAGAACAAATGATCTAGTAAAATTATATTTTAGAAGAAGAATAAATATAATTTATATTTTAGAAGAAGAATAAATATAATAACACTTAATTAGTTAATTGTTATAGTCGAAAAACCCAAAGTAGTCAAGTAGACCATACAATCATAATTCATACATTATGTTGAAACCAGTCGAGAACTGGTAGAAAATGTTGAGAAATGGTTGAAAATGTTGAGAACAGTAGAGAAATGGTTGAGAAACTTGAGACCCAATCTCGTATCTAGTATGGTCGAGATTTTTGAAACTCGTCGAGTTTTTGAACCATGCTTCTTCACAACCTCCATAGTATTATTGGAAAAAAAAAAGCAGTTGAAACATATCAATTTTTATTGAAAATGAATTTTATTGGGTTTTTCTATTTTTTATTTTTTATTTTTTTTAAATATGGATGGCTTTGCTTAAAACTTAATCTTTCATGAATGCAATATTTCACTCTAATTCATCAGTCTTAAGATCTCTCTCTCTCTCTCTCTCTCTCTCTCTCTTCTATTCATTCACTCTATTAATTTACTTCTTGGTTAATTTTGTGTGTTGTTGAATTTGTTAATTCATCTGTACCATTTTTTACATTTGGCTTGCAATATATATATATATTTATATAATTCATCAGTCTTAGGATCTCTCTCTCTCTCTCTGTCTGTTCATTCGCTCTAATAAATAACTTCCTGGTTATTTTTGTGTTGTTGACTTTGTTAATTCATCTGAACCATTTTGCACATTTGATTTGGTTTTCATGTCTCCGTGCTGCCATTTTGTCATATATGATTAGAATGAGTGGGAGAGTGGTTCTTCATGTTCTGCACAGTAGTAAATTTACTATTTTTGTGTTAACTCCTTTCTATTCTCCTGATGGGGTGGCAAAATTGTTATATTTATGTAAATAGAAAAACTGACCAAGGTATCGGAGTGTCTGTGTACATATTTACTTATCATGGTGTTGAGTCACTGGAGGCTGGAGCCAGTGTTGTCATTATTGGCAACTATATAGGGTGTTCCGGCATTGTAGGCGCTTGCATAGGGGTTCTGGCTGAGTTGGCAGGGCGAGTCTGTACAATTTCAGTGCTGTGACAGAAGCACATGGGTAATGCAGCGTTTGAGCCTATGTAACAGTGTTCTAAGGTGCATAAGTATGCTTGGTAGTGTGTGGGAGCCTTAGGTGATTTGTGCATGAAGTTTCATAGCTGAATTCATAGGTTCGCATTGAGATGTTGTCTTTGAAGCTCATTTTAGTAGGTCCCACAGTAGATTCAGGGGAGCACTAAACATGGAAGCTGTAGTTCATCGAGTTAGCTTTGCAGCGCAACTTGAATCGCTCCATCCAATTGCTAGTGTGTGACAAGTGAGTTTTGAGAAATAGCTGTTGGGAAGAGAATTTTACAGTGACCCTGATTCCCCTCCTCAGTGTCAAACTGGGCTTCTCACATGGGTTTAGTTACATTATCCCACTCTAAACTTTCTCTAGACAAATGATTAAATGTGTTTGTTAGATGTCCTAGGGATCAAGCTAAATATAACACAAAATGTCCTAGCAGTCTAGTACTTTTCTGAATGCCAAGTGGAACCAACCTTTTTTTTTTGGGTAAATAATATGTTTATTATTACCTGAAAAGAAATACAAGCTCCTAAACCCAAAGGCCCAGGAGCCTCAAACAAGAAATTCAGCAACAAGGAAAAGGGCCAAATGACCTATCGACATGCCGGATAGGCAGGTCCCAGGCAGAAATAATAAAGCTAATTATAGAAGCAATGGGGCAAGGCCGCAATATGGGCAGCAGTGCCCCTTGCACATCAAACACAGTAGCTGGACTTAGAGGTCCAAGATCTGAGGTTCCTTTCTATCCTTATGTGGTAGATTGCCATGCAGAAGGCTAGCTTGCCAATCAAAGCACAAGGATCATTGCCTTTGAAAACCCGGCAGATCCATCTCCATTCCTTGTCAAACTGCTTTATCGCTCTCCTCTGAGGCCAGCAACAATGAAGTATACCTTCCCAGATACGGGAAGAGAAAGGACAGGCCAAGAAAAGGTGGTGATTATTCTCCTCAGCTGCCCAGCAGAAGCAACACTTAGAATTGGAGACCAGACTCCTCTGGCTAAGCAAAGCTCTCATTTAAAGGGAAGAAGTCAAAACTCTCCAAACACAATGAAACTATGCCTGGGAAAGTGGGCCTTTAAACCATACAGCATCAAATCAAGGGACCTTGGCTGCTCTAGCCTGAAGCAGCTCTGAAGCTTAACGTTGAAGCTTTCCAAATTACCAGATTACCAGACCAGGCGGCCGTCTCTGGATAGAATCAAGGCTCCTCAAGCAAGGGGCAGTCTGGAAGAAGATGCCCTCCTGGCCGCCAAAAGCTATCCGAGATGATTGAAGAAAACATAGGCAAGTTTTCACGCCTTGAGTCTAGTTGAATCCTCTCCTCGTAGGACCGAACAAGGTTGCCATGTGGATGCCAATTATCGAGCCAGAGGGAGGATGCCTCATTATCAATATGGGTCTTGATGGTGTCATAAACCAAGTGATGGCAAAGAGGGTTCAAAGCAAGTCAAATTAACAAACCCTCTTTGTTGCAGGATCTTTATGCAGTCCAATCTTAAATCAGAATTAGAAAAAAACAAGAAATTCAACTTATCTGGAAATCTGACCCTTAGAATCTCTCCAAACTTGGGGACAATGAACTTTAGGATATACGTGAACACATACTGAAAGTTGAAGACGATCCGATCATAAATGTGGAAGATATGAATTTTTGAAAACAGCCTATGTTCTGACGACGCCCCTGGTTACCAGCAGATTTAATCGATTTGATTATATTCTCCAGTTTCGTGGTGTATTGATGATCAGACCAATAGTGAATGACGTAGCAATTATGTAAGAAAAAGGGAGAGGTTGATGGTATTGAAAATAGAGCAAAGAAAGATAAGGGAGGGGGGGTGGTTGAGTCTCACGACCGAGGAGACTCAACCAGAAAAATTTCAATAATTTTCTGGTTCCCTAAAGTCTGCCGGCTCTCTTCTTCTTTATCTTATTTATAGACTTAAGAAAGATTACAATATAAGGAAGGATTTAGTCATCTAAAGAATATCCTAAGATAAATTAAAAAGGGAAACTTGCCTTTATAGATTTAGGAAAGTTTCCAAAAAGACAACTAACAAAATATCAAACCCTCTTTGTTGCAGGATCTTTATGCAGTCCAATCTTAAATCAGAATTAGAAAAAAACAAGAAATTCAACTTATCTGGAAATCTGACCCTTAGAATCTCTCCAAACTTGGGGACAATGAACTTTAGGATATACGTGAACACATACTGAAAGTTGAAGACGATCCGATCATAAATGTAGAAGATATGAATTTTTGAAAACAGCCTATGTTCTGACGACGCCCCTGGTTACCAGCAGATTTAATCGATTTGATTATATTCTCCAGTTTCGTGGTGTATTGATGATCAGACCAATAGTGAATGATGTAGCAATTATGTAAGAAAAAGGGAGAGGTTGATGGTATTGAAAATAGAGCAAAGAAAGATAAGGGAGGGGGGTGGTTGAGTCTCACAACCGAGGAGACTCAACCAGAAAAATTTCAATAATTTTCTGGTTCCCTAAAGTCTGCCGGCTCTCTTCTTCTTTATCTTATTTATAGACTTAAGAATGATTACAATATAAGGAAGGATTTAGTCATCTAAAGAATATCCTAAGATAAATTAAAAAGGGAAACTTGCCTTTATAGATTTAGGAAAGTTTCCAAAAAGACAACTAACAAAATATCAATCCATAACTTAACTACTTGCTGACTAACTTTAGGAAACAAAATCTAAGAATAATTTAGGAGAGAAATAACAAAAGAAGGAAAAAATCTGCTGTTGGTACTGTTCATGTGAACACGTGAACAGTACCATATGAACAGTGTTAAGTTAACCATGTGGGCTGGTCAGCCAATTGGGCCCGGCCCAATTGGAAGGTTCTTCTTTCGGCCCCTTCTGGAGTAGACTTGGGCTGCATCACCAAGGGTCTGCTGGAGGATATTCTTCCAAACCCAAGGCACATCGTGGCTACAGAAGGCAGTCCAGACAGAATCCTTCTCTAAGTATCTAGCATATATACAGTTAACCCCTATACTGTCCTGCTTAGCTGCCACCCTCCAGACAAGCTTAAGGATACAAGCCTTGTTGACATCTTTAACTCTTTTAGGACCCAATCCACCTTCCTGTTTGAGAAGGCAAATAGAGACCCGGCTGATGGTATGGAAGAACTTGTTATCAGATTCGTTCCAGAGAAACATGCTCATCAAGGATTTAATTTTCTGGGCGATAGAGCAAGGAAGACCAAAAACACCTGCCCAAAACAAGAGAGTACTCTGCATAACAGATCTAACAAGCTTAAGGCGCTTGGCATAAGAGAGAATTCTAGCTTTCCAGGGTTGACGCCTTTTGCGAAGATGATCCAAAATCGGAAAACAATGATGAACGGAGAGCCTTGTAGAAATCAGCGGGAGACTGAGATAGGAAACAGGAAGAGAGCCCAAGGGAAAACTAGCTAGCTCCCTTGGAGACTCCTTGGAAGCATCCTCAACCCCATCAAGGAAGATCATACAAGAAATTGAGCTTGATGTGATGGTCAGATCTGGAGTTATTGGAGTTCGATTGGGCTGCAAGATATCACATGAACAGTAAACTGTGACCAGTGTCTTGCATTTTATTTTATTTTATTTTATTTTTTTTTGGGTTTTCTTCATATAATGAAGAAAGGGAAAATTGATGTAAAGGTCGAAGAAGGATGGAAGAAGAATAAAACCTTAGGAGTCTCACCTCTGGTTTGGTTGAGTCTGACAGCCTAGGAAGCCCACTTGACATTGCAATGGCAAGCTTTCTATTTTCTTAAATTGTGGTTGCTCTCGTCCCGTTTCAAATTTTTTTTTTGGTAATACGTCCCCTTTCATTGATATATATATATATATATATGATGGCAAAGAGGGTTTAAAGCAAGTCAAATTAATAAGCCCTCTTTGCTACAGGACCTTAATTCAGTCCAATACAAAAATCTGCAGAGAAAAGTAATGAAAAAAACCACTTATCTTGAAATCTAACCGTCAGAATTAGATGAAACTTGGTATGGATGACCTTTGTAATGATTGTGAACACCTTCTGAAGTTTGGGGAGGATCTGAAAAGAACTATAGGAGTTATGAGTCTCGAAAGCTTGCTGTACCTGCTGTACCTGGTACCGCCCAGATCTGGTTATAGTTCAGCTAATGTCGATGGAAATTGGTAGCAGATCAGCAAGACTTTAGCATACTCAGCAGAGAACAGTGTCGCCAGCCAATATTGATTGATTGTGAACTAAAACAAAGCTTAGAATCTCAAAGAAAGAAGAAGAAACAATTGGTTGAGTCTCACAACCTTGAGAGACTCAACCAGAAAATAGAAGTTTTAAACTTTACTTTTTTCTGGAAAATCTAACCACCAGCCAGCTTCTACTCCTCTTATTTATAATGAGAATCCTTACAATTAAAATAGGAAAGAGATAAAACTACTAAAACTAAACCTCCTTATAACATAGGAAGGTTTTAATACAATGGAAAGAAACTTTCTAAATCTGAAAATAGGAAAGTTTCTAAACACTTTTAGGAAACTAAATTTAAGAAAGTTTTTAGTTTCCAAACAATTAAAATTCCAAATAACTAACACTATTTTTAGGAAAGAAATAAAAAAGAGTGAAAATCTGTTGTTGGTACTGTTCACGTGAACAGTACCGTGAACACTGTTCACGTGAACAGTGTGGGTTGGTCAGCAATTGGGCCTGGCCCAATTTTAGACTTCGGCCCCTTCGGAGTAGACTTGGGCTGCATCAGCTCCCCCGGCTTAGAAACATTCGTCTCCGACGAATGGAGGAAAGACATATAGCGATCATAAAAATCGGGGTCGATGCGCGCAAGTCATCTTCATGTATCCACGTGCTTTGTCACTACGTGGGTGCCCTTTCCACTTGATTAAGAACGACCGGTAACCTCCACCATTGCGAGTCATAGTATACTTGGAGTCCGAACATCTTCAATTTGTTCGAGCGGAAGGAACGGCAACCGTGGAAGACGTAAAGTATGTTCCGTATCTCCTTCGTCGAATGATGACCCGTGTAGAGAGTCAAATCAGCAACGTTGAAAATGTTACTGATAGCCATGCCAGGTGGGAGCTCAAGGACGTATGCATTAGTTCCTATTTTCTTCAGCACCTTGTAGGGACCCATCTTCCGTGGATGTAACTTGGTAGCTTCACCAGGAGTGAATCTCTCAGGAGTTATTCTCACCATCACCATGTCACCGGGCTTAAACTCCACATAACGGCGATGACGGTCCGCATTAGCTTTGTATGCTTCATTGCTAAGTGCTATTCGCCGTCGAACATCCGCATGTACTTACGTGATATGACGGATAAATTCATCGGCTTTAATACTCACACGCACTTGAGGTGGGAGTGATACAAGATCGATAGGTCTCTTGGGTTGGATACCAAGCACTATTTCAAATGGTGTACGGCCCGTGGTCCGATTGACGGAGCTATTATAAGCAAACTCGCTATGTCAAGAATGGAAGGCCACGTCTTCTCATAATCACGAACAAGGCATCGGAGAAGATTACCCAAGCTCCGATTCACTACTTCGGTTGCCCATCCGTTTGAGGATGGAAGGCGGTTGAGTAAAGCAATTTAGTATTTGTCTTCAACCATAATGTCTTCCAAAAATAGCTCATAAATTTCACATCCCGATCCGACACAATAGTCTCGGGTAGCCCATGGAGACGTACCACTTCCTTAAAGAATAGGACAGCAACATGCCTTGCGTCAAAAGTCTTCCGACAAGGGAGGAAGTGTGCCATTTTTGAGAATCTGTCCACTACTACAAATATAGAGTCATATCGTTCCCTTGTGGATGGCAAGCCAAGGACAAAATCCATACTAATGTGCAGCCATGGGGAATGAGGCACCGGCAATGGTGTGTACAAACCAGAATTTTGTTTGGTGCCTTTAGCTAGTTGACATGCACGACACCGTTGGACCACATTTTGCACATCATGGGGTAAGTGAGGCCAATAGTAAAGATCTGTAACTTGTGCTATTGTCTTATCACGACCAAAGTGTCCACCTAAACCACCTCCATGTAACTCCCGAATTAGGTATTGGCGTAGGGACGTCTTTGGGATGCATAACCGTGTTCCCATAAACAAGTAACCGTCTTGAATCGAGAACTTTGGATCGGTTTCACCTTGCTGTAATTTTTGGTATATAGTACCAAAATCTTCATCTGCTATGTACTCCCCTTTGATATGCTCAATTCCTGTACTTTGGGCTGAAAAGGTACTCATCGTATTCACTTTGCGGCTCAATGCATCTGCTACTTGGTTCTCTTTTCCAGCTTTATAGTTGAGGGCAAAAGTAAACTCTTGTAAATATGAGATCCACTTAGCATGTTTGTGACTAATGGTCCGTTGGGAGTTAAGAAACTTAAGTGCTTCATGGTCAGAGTAGAGAACGAACTCTTTTCCAATGAGGTAGTGTCTCCAATGTTTGACCACACCAGACTCAAAGATAAAGTTCTAAATCATAGGTGGAATACCTCTTCTTGGCATCATTGAGCTTCCCACCTGTAGAACGCCACCGGATGCTTTTCTTGCATAAGTACCCCTCCACTCCCGAGTGTGAGGCATCGTTAGCCACCTCGAACACACGGTCAAAATCAGGTAGGTGTAGGACGGGAGCTTCGGTTCTGCTTTCTTTATAAGATGGAATGCTTTGGTGGCTGCCGGGGTCCATTGGAACGGACCTTTCTTTGTCTTCATACACTCTGTGATGGGTGCCATGATAGAGCTAAACCCTCGTATGAACCTCCGATAAAAGGAAGCAAGACCGTGGAAACTACGAACCTCGGTGAGAGTTTTTGGGAATGGCCAATTAGTAATGCTTTCAATCTTGGATGGATCAGCTTCTACTACCCCTTTGGATGTAATAATGAAGCCAAGGAAGACTACCTTGGAGAGCATAAAAGAACACTTCTTCAAGTTCAAGTACAACTTCTCATCTCGAAGGACTCTCATTACTCGTCGTATATGATCTAGGTGGTCTTCGTGGCCTTTGCTGTATATTAGTATGTCATCAAAGTAAACAACAAGAAACTTACCGATGAACGGTCGGAGTGTTTGAGTCATTACTCTCATGAAGGTACTAGGGGCATTAGTTAACCCGAAGGGGCATAACCTTCCATTCATATAATCCGTCTTTCGTTTTGAAGGCTGTTTTCCATTCATCGCCGGGCGAATACGGATTTGATGGTAACCACTCCGTAAATCAAGCTTCGTAAAGACGGGAGCACTTTGCCAACATGTCCAACATATCATCAAGCCGTGGAATAGGGAATCGGTATTTGACGATGATTTTGTTGATTGCTCTGCTTGTCGATGCACATCCGCCATGTTCCATCTTTCTTAGGTGTCAAGAGTGCGGGTACGGCACATGGACTCATGCTTTCTACAATGAAGCCCTTTTGTAATAGTTCATCCACCGTCTTTTGAGTTCGCATGCTCTGTAGGACTTAGACGGTATGTGGGCAGGTTTGGTAACACCGACCCGGGGACTAAATCAATTGCATGTTGTATGTCCCTCATTGGTGGCAACTCATTAGGTAATTCTTCGCAACAAGATCTGCAAAATCAGACAAGATAGATTGTATAGGGTGGGAAGGTTAATTTTTTTCGGGGGTACAACTTCCCTAGCCATGAGGGCTATCATTACACCTCTTTCTTTACTTGTTTCTTCAAAGTCTTGTTGATTGAGTATCAATAATGGGTGATCAATTTGCTGTCCAGCCTTTGAGGATGGTCCTTTTCCCTTGTTTTTGCTAGTAGTGGTTGGCTGGTCCTTCTTTAGAGCTTGAAGGATTTGTTTACGCTCAGTTGTGCAGCTCGTAACCCTGTTTTTCTCGGCTGGTACATTAATGGGTTTCAATATCATGGGCTTTCCATCAACATCGAAGTAACATTGGTTCTTGGTACCTCCAACCAACACATCATGATCATATAACCATGGCCT
This sequence comes from Protea cynaroides, assembly GCA_028583415.1. Taxonomy (NCBI): domain Eukaryota; kingdom Viridiplantae; phylum Streptophyta; class Magnoliopsida; order Proteales; family Proteaceae; genus Protea; species Protea cynaroides. The sequence continues at coordinate 74,221,590 of CM053274.1, forward strand.
TCCCAATAGTACATCAGTCAATATCATGGGGATAACGTCACACCATACCGTATCATTGTAGACCCCTGCTTGTAACGGAATCAAGCACCTTTGACTTACTTCCAATGTATTACCGTTGAGAAGTGAGACCTTGTACGGTTGAGGATGAGTTTCAGCCTCTAGTTTAGCATCTATTACAAAAGCTTGTGACACAACATTAACACTGCTACCGCTGTCCACAATAATTTGAGCAAGCTTAGGTCCACTAGACATGCGGGTGGTAAAAATACAATGACGACGCCAATCTTCCCCTTTTGATTCAGCCACTAATATCCGACTCACAACATGTATTCCAAGGGATGCTTCATCTTCTTCATAGTTATACTCCAGATCATCAGCTAGGGCAGCATTATCATAGGAATCATCTTCTTGTGGTTCCCACACTTGGAATCAGCATTGGCTTCCACGAAGCCACTAAGGAATTGCCTTTCACTTTTCTTGGACAATCCCTTGCATAATGGCCATAGGCATTACAATGATAGCATTAACACTGTTATTGGGGGTTATTGGTCCCTTTCCCTTTTCGCTACCGTGGGAGTATGACGAGGTGCAGCCACGGTGCTCTTGGGAGTTGGCATGGGTTTCTTGCCTTCATTAAAATTTGGGGTATACCTTCTAGAGGTCTTTAGGAGTTCTTCGCCTTGAAAAGCTTTATCAACACAGTCATTAAGACTTACAATATCAACCACACCCATTTTTCTCTTATTTCAGGTCGTAGTCCCAAACGGAATCGAGATATCATTTGATCATCATTGTCTCGTGAACCTGACCGTGCACATAATTGATCAAATTGGTATACATAGTCTTCCATACTCATATTACCTTGACGAAGATTGTTCAGTTGGTCATGCAACCTTCTTTGGAAGGACCGAGGCAAATACTTTTCTTTCAATTCTTCCTTCATCTCCTCCCAAGTAGTGGGTTCTCTACGACTCCTCATGAGACTATATTCATAGTTACGCCACCAATCGCGAGCACCCCCCACTAGTTTAGAGCGGGCCAATTGCAGCTTTCTAGGTTCGGGTAGACTAAACCAATCAAAGTAGTCATCTAGGGCATTCACCCAATCATGAAAAGCTTGGGGGTCTTGTCTTCCATGGAACTCCTTAAGATCCATTCGCACCTTATGGGTTTGATACCGAATAGGTTGATTGCCATCATAGTCTTCATAGGGTGGGTCTTGGTATTCTTCTCTAGGAACTCTTTGGGGAGCCCTAGGAACACGCCTTGGCATTAGGTTGGCTATGGGAATTTCTCTTCTAGGGGCTTCTAGTCTGGCCGGCCTAGGATTATTCCGTTCCTCCAAATTACTTATTCTTCCATCCATACTGTCTAATTTGGCATCCAATTTGGTCAATCGTTGGAGAACCAAATTAACAAGGTCATTGAGATTATTGGACTGATTAGGAGAGTTAGAACTCTCCTCAGCCATGCTCTGATACCAATTGATGGCAAAGAGGGTTTAAAGCAAGTCAAATTAATAAGCCCTCTTTGCTACAGGACCTTAATTCAGTCCAATACAAAAATCTGCAGAGAAAAGTAATGAAAAAACCACTTATCTTGAAATCTAACCGTCGAATTAGATGAAACTTGGTATGGATGACCTTTGTAATGATTGTGAACACCTTCTGAAGTTTGGGGAGGATCTGAAAAGAACTATAGGAGTTATGAGTCTCGAAAGCTTGCTGTACCTGCTGTACCTGGTACCGCCTTGATCTGGTTATAGTTCAGCTAATGTCGATGGAAATTGGTAGCAGATCAGCAAGACTTTAGCATACTCAGCAGAGAACAGTGTCGCCAGCCAATATTGATTGATTGTGAACTAAAACAAAGCTTAGAATCTCAAAGAAAGAAGAAGAAACAATTGGTTGAGTCTCACAACCTTGAGAGACTCAACCAGAAAATAGAAGTTTTAAACTTTACTTTTTCTGGAAAATCTAACCACCAGCCAGCTTCTACTCCTCTTATTTATAATGAGAATCCTTACAATTAAAATAGGAAAGAGATAAAACTACTAAAACTAAACCTCCTTATAACATAGGAAGGTTTTAATACAATGGAAAGAAACTTTCTAAATCTGAAAATAGGAAAGTTTCTAAACACTTTTAGGAAACTAAATTTAAGAAAGTTTTTAGTTTCCAAACAATTAAAATTCCAAATAACTAACACTATTTTTAGGAAAAAAAAAAAAAGAGTGAAAATCTGTTGTTGGTACTGTTCACGTGAACAGTACCGTGAACACTGTTCACGTGAACAGTGTGGGTTGGTCAGCAATTGGGCCTGGCCCAATTTTAGAC